>CM067374.1:11285346-11374346 GCA_034401795.1 Chaetoderma sp. LZ-2023a
ATTGATCCAATGGACTCATCTATTCAGGTAGTGGCTGATTTCCTCTGTCACCTATATGATGCCTATAGCCTCAAGCCTAACTCTATTGCTGGTTACAAATCAGTATTAATGACTGTTATTCCTTGCTTGGCTAATAGGGGGAGTGATGAAGTAAGTACATTAAATGTATTAATTAAAGGCATGGGCAATCTAAGACCAAGGAATCCACCACTGATTCCAGTCTGGAGTTTATATCTGGTGCTTCAGGTACTAGGAGATAAGCCTTTTGAACCACTTAGTTCCATTTCTATGAAAATGTTAACACTTAAAACTGTATTTTTAATTGCTGCGGCCTCGGCAAGGCGTAGGAGTGAGATTCACGCCTTATCAGCTGAGGATGACCGTTTTGTGGTTACAGGGGAAGGCCTTAAGCTTCTACCTAGGATTAATTTCTTGGCTAAGAATCAGTCATTGAAATATCCAGGTCAACCTATTTTTTTGCCATCTTTAACTAGATATGATCCTAATTCTAAAGTATGGTGCCCCGTACGGGCGCTGCTCCGGTACAAACAACGTACTTCGGAGTGGCGCACCGACCAGTCAGCGTTATGGTTGTCATATATTGAACCCCATGGCAGGGCGTCTAAGGACACCATTTCCAGGTGGATTGTGGAATGTATTCAGTTTTGTCAAAAATCCGCCACCGGGAGACAGGTTGATGTGGCCAAGGCTCACAGTGTCCGCGGTGTCGTGGCATCCACTGCCCTGTTTAGTGGGGTCCCTGTGGATGACATTATGTCCGTGGCTCAGTGGCACTGTGAGTCAAGTTTTACAGACCATTACCTCCGTGACACCTATAACCCTCTCGCCTTGTCGATTTTGAAACATTAATCGTTTTTAAATTTTGTGAGGAGTGCTTCCGCATTGCTTATATACTTCGCACTTTAGCGATGGTAACAACCACTTGTCGGGACTGCATCAGGCTTCTCTACTGGGATCATGATGACAGCTTCCAAGTTCAACAAGGTCAGTCTTGTTCATGTGTTGTTCATTGTTACTTGTATTGTCACGTTACCCATTATTATTAATATGGTGATGGTTTATGTGGGAGGTGGTTCATCATAGAGAGTATACGAAAATGGAGCCTTTTCGTCTCTGTCCTATAGTACTTGGCACTAGTACGTAGAGAGCGTATAGGACATTGAGGTCATCTAGTCTTCCTCCCAGGAGGGGGGGGGGGGGGGAGCACATATGACATTCGGTCATCTCTCATGCATCGGTTGTGTTATCCGATGGTTGGTCAAATCCTGACTGTGTTCTCACACATTTCAGACGTCATAAGTGCCTTAGACGCGTGAAAGCGTATAGGGAAGAGCTGGTCTTTTGACCTCGCCTCCCTCCCGCCAGATTCACTTTCGAATTCTGGCAATATCAAAAGTATTAGGGAGGTAAGTATACTCTTGATGTGAAATAAACGAAATCTAGGATTTCTTTTTTCACGAGAGAGTTGATACTTACCTCCCTAGATACGGACCCGGCCTCTCCACCCCACAGAGGCTCGGTCTTCAGGCTCTTGGTAGTTGCATGTGTTAGCCAATAAATTAGTCAGAGGAAGTAGTAGTCGGCGCATGCGCGGTGGTGGGGCTGGCATCCGCCGGACTACCTCTGACTACCTGCCCAGTAGGGGCACCTAACTGTTTTTAATCTGAGTGTTTTATTGAGTGAAAGCCAATATTTAGCAATATCAAAAGTATTAGGGAGGTAAGTATCAACTCTCTCGTGAAAAAAGAAATCCTAGATTTCGTTTATTTTTGCAACAAGAATTAGGTAAATGTTAAAGTTTTTCAATATTCATCAAGGACTTATCCGATCTTAATACAATTGTACAGATTTGATCTATACCATCATTGAATCTTGTCTGCATTATAATTAAAACGATTTTCACATTTTTTAAATATTTTTATGGGGTTTGGACATTTTGCAACAAGAATTAGGTAAATGTTAATGTTTTCTAATGGACATCACAATAACAAACTGTACAGATTGGTTCTATGCCATCATTGCATCCAGACTCCATCATAAGGAAAATCATTGTCAAATTGTTTCCATATTTGTACATGGTTTGAGCATAGTTTATTCTGGACCAAGAATTAGAAGGATGTTAGAGTTTTTCAATGTTCTTTTAACTTATCAAGCATATATCAAATCCCGGCAAAATTTTGCAGAATTATTTTATATCATCATGACATTCAATTTGCAGCAAAATTAAAACGATTTAAAAGTTTTTTCAATACTTTTACATGGTTTAGACTTAGTTGATTTGTCTCCTTTTCAAAAATTGGAAGAATGCTAGAATTTCAATAGACATGATTTATCAAGGTGTATACTATTTTAAGAAAATCCTTATTTTGCGACACTGCCACACATATACATGTGTGCATATCATATGCAATGATATGCGGAAAAACTAAAGGGCTCGACACGCATCTATTTTTTGTGTACGCACCATGAACTAGAAGATTTTCCAAAGGACATATGATAAGTGCATATCCAATATGAATAAAACATGATACAATGCTGTGCATACCAAGATATTTATGATGGCATACCATACCATAGCAATCCATATTTTATGACACTGCCACATACTATACCTGATATACAGCAAATCAAAAGGGCTCACCACGTGGGACACAGTCCTAGTTGTTCTTGATAAAAAGTGTAATTGTATTTATTTTCTGTAAGGTGTACATATATGTCTGTCTGTTAACCTCCTAACTCTGTTTGCACAAAGCTCTTAACCACACTGATGTCAATATTCTATCATTTATGGTGTCAATAGCAAAGAAATTAGTGTTTATATTTCAACAATTTTAGTGGCTCTTCCACCAAATTTGTTGAAAAAGAAACGCCAGTTTATCTTTTACTTTAATTTGAAAATTAAAAATTTTGACAGAGTGGTAAGAGTTAATAACCATTATTACTTAATAATACATATAATGTGTGTATTATATTTTAAATGATTCCTGTTACAGCCACAGAACAGCTTGATAGAGCATTCAATCTTGGCCTTGCAGCAGTTCTTGGAGATGGAATCTATAACTTTGGGGAACTGGTATGTAGAAGTCAGCTTGTTATATAATGCATCCTGTCTGCAAGTGAGACCCCGTCCTTGTGTATTCAGCGAGCATGAGATTAACATACATGGACCGTTACCTAACAGGGTTCATAACTAATTCATTATGCCAGCGGTGACATTTAGGCCATACATATACGTGTACACTTAGGCTTGCACGATTACATGATTAAATTGAAAATCACGATTATTTTTTCAATCTGAATTTATATGCTTGAAAATTAAATCGAATAAACGTGAATAATTTCCACTACATAAGGCATTTGAAAACCTACCTTATTAGTCTTTGATGCAACGGTCACGAAAATTGAAATTTTGATCAGGGAATATCTGTTTCCAATCCAAGAGAAGACTAGTTTTGAAAATTTTTCACTGGAATAAGTGGCTTGATCATCGAGCCAGACATTCCAGTGATACATTTTCAAAAGTACTTTTCCCTTTGGCCTGAAAATGGACACTTCTAAACACCATTGTAGCTTATGGCATTGATATAGTGTTGTTGAACATTCTCTGGGTAATGTAATGGCTGATTAATCATGATTATTTTTAAATAGTCGATCATGATCACTGAAACATGTCAAAGCAATATTCGCACAAGCCTAGGTATTGTATAGTATTACCCTTGTACATGCGCATGACTGTATGATAAGGAGTAACGTGAGAGTGAAGATTGCGCGGAAGTAACAACCCCAGTTCATATCTATATATTATACACACACATCCAGAAGATACATATCATTGAGACATTATCCATGTGTATGACTGCCTGACTTCCAAATGCATTGTATCATGCATTTTCACCCTCCATAGGATGCTAAAGGTCAAGCACACTGACCATTTGAAAATATTTTAAACGAGACTCAGGAGACTGACAAGAAGGCTTTAACCCTTTCATGACGAAGCCGACAAAAACCGGCTGCTGCAGTGGTCTTGAGGAATCTATTCGCAGGCCAAGAACAGACTTTTTGAAAGTTTACCGCTGTAATGACTGTCTCGGTAGCCGAGCAAGTCATTCCAGTGGTAAATTTTCAAAAGTAGTCTTCTAGCCTGAAAATGGACATTCAATAGGTAAATATTTTGATTTCCTGATCAAATTTAGGCATTAATCAAATATTATTTCATCTGGAATGCATAACTGAGTTTAGTTTGCAATTATTTCAACAACAAAGTTAATTCGTGTCACACAATGTGTCTGTTAATTCATAATAATCTGAGTTTCCAATGTTGTATCTGCACGTATTAAGATGCGAAATTAAGTGTATCAGTCAAATATGGCTTCTGCAGTGCTCTTGAGAAATGTCCATTTGCAGACCCAAGAGAATACTATTTTTGAAAATTGACGACTGGAATGACTGGCTCGATAACTTAGCCAGTCGTTCCAGTGGTAAATTTTCAAAATTAGTCTTCTCTTGGTCTGCAAATGGACATTTTCTATGAGAAAATTAAATTTTCTTGAATACATTTTTAAACGGTTAAGCAACAATTATGTGGATGGAAATATCATTATTATAGATTAAGCTACATCTAGATTATTTTGTCATTGTTTTATCCCATCAGAAATAGTAGATATATATATATATATATATATATATATATATATATATATATATATATATATTATAGTGTAACGGGTCTTAAGCGACCACGTTAGGCAACACAATGGAGGGATCCAATCTAGCACTCAATATCCGAAGTCTTAATCAAATACATTACTGGTTGTCGGCAGCAATGGCTTCCAATCAAATTAAGACCAAAAATATTTAACAGAATACAGTATTTAACAGAACATTTCTTATATCATGTTCAAAATTATACTAACTAACATGTCAACTTATAAAGCTGGGCTGTACTCACTAAGGTAATGTGCATTTCAGGCAGAAATCTTCCTACAGGTTATTGAGAGACTAGCATTCAATGGTCAATGTGGATGTGGGATTGAGGCAGTGATCACCCTCATCAGATTACTATCATGCTATCTGTTTGATAGATCTATCTCTTTACTTTCTAGCTTGCCCACCCAATCTTGGAATCATTGAAGGGTACAGAGAAGGATTGGTTAGTACAGCTCTTATACGCCTTCAACAGTGGAAATATCAGCAAATTTGATGAACTCAAAAAGATGTGGCAAACACAGGTACTTGAATGCATTTAAAATAAATGAATGACAACTAAATGATGACAACTGTTATAATATACTTGTAAAATGTTGACACCATTTTCGTTTGACAGATTTATTTACACACTTATTGCTGAATTGTCTGTTATTCAGCATCATATATAGGATATTTATTTTGAAAGAATAGCTTCCCCAATGCTGATTCTAGTAGGCCCTTAAAGTACTAGTAACTACAGACCTGATAGTCATACTTTACAAGGCATGTTACAAGAGACTGCTGTATAGTTTGAGAATTACTGACAACTGTTGCTGTCCTACAGTCCTAGATAGGAACAATTTTCAACAACACAATTCTCTAAATGAACACCAGTTATCCTGCTATGTCGCTCTGAATAAGGCGAGCTGACAGGTCAGCAACATTTCGTACATCTGAAGTAGATTGGAGGTATCTGATCTGTTGCTCAAGCATCTGCCATCTTAATCAAATACATCACAATCAAAATGATGTAGCTCTGTCATGAAAATCGAAGTCTGTCGCTAATGTGTACAAATTGTATGTTTTGGCAAATTTACTAAGCATTCTTTTGAAAAATTTGAAAGTAGTTTAACTGGGATATGTTGCTGCCATAGGCAGCAACAGCTCCCAGTCAAATTACTTTCAAAATATTCAACAGCTTACCTGTGTAGTCGCCTTGCAATGTAGATTCTAGAAATTTAGACCTTGGTGCGGGTCATGGCTAGAAATGGTGCGGGTCATAGCTAGAAATGGTGCAGGTCATGGCTAGAAATGGTGCGGGTCATAGCTTGAAATGGTGCGGGTCATAGCTAGAAATGGATTCCTCGATTGTTCTTAATTTTTTCTTATTGTCCTCTGCAGCCAGATTTGGCAGCTCAGGAAGCGGCTATGCGACAAAAGATCACACTCCTGTGCTTGATGGAGGTAAGCTGGTGTCTGTGTGAAGCAGATGGCTATGGTGGGACTAATTAAGACTTAAGGCTAGCATATTACATACTAACTAATACTAATGATTTAACCCACACCGCTCTGATGTCAATATTTTTCTATCTTGTACTGTATCAATAGCAAAGAAACTGGTGTTCATTTTGATAGATGATGTTTCTATCAACTACGACAGCAATTTCTTGCATCAAATTTGTTGAAAAATGAACACCAGTTCATCTTTTAATCTAATTTTAAAATTTTGCCATCAGAGTCCTATGGATTAATTGTCCCGATGTATGTCTCTTTTCCAGAACTATCCTATTACATAATACGGAAAATTAGTTAACTCTGGGATATGGAATTTATTTGAGTGGAGCTTTCCGCATCCCGTAGAAGTAACTTTCCGTATTATGAATCCTCCTGGGATCGGGAACTATTTTTGGAAATGTCCTATTACCATATCTTGGTGCATACATATATGCTAACATATATACTAGGTGAACATATTCCCCATTTTGAGTAAATTTAATGCATCAACATGTTTCGGTCAAATTTGTTTCAAAATATTCAACAGCTGTATGTGCCTTGAACTTAGGCACTGCCATTTCAAGGGTTAAACAGTTAAAACAGAATTAGTTAACCACAGCTCATGTTGGTACATGTGAACTTATGTAATAGTTCTTCTTTTCTTCAAACATATCAAAGGTATATATTTTCTGATCCATTTGGCAGGTTTGAAGGGATGATTATAATTTTAAACTCTTTTTTTTTGCAGATGACATTTAGACGTCCTGCCACGAACAGACAGCTGAGCTTTAGTGAAATATCAACTGAAGCCCGGATACCATTAAACCAGGTACGGGGAAGGTACATAGAAGCTGCTGCTATGGTATGCGCTATGTATCATGTATTAGAGTGATGTTTGATGCTGTGTGCATGCACTCAAACATGTATTCACAATTTGCATTTTTGTCTCCGATGTCTGAGCTCTTCAGTATCATTTACATGTTTAGTTTTAACACTAAACATTGTGTAATAAGGTTTGTTGATAGATGTTATTGGTGGCTAGGCCTGCAACACTTTGTAGCAAACGATAAAATTTGATTGCGACAGACAGAGGCAGATATTGTGTGATCTATTTAGGCCTCTGTCATCAATTTAAGTAGAGCACAGTTTTAGTATCCATTGATGATGTCAATGATGGTGGTGTATGATGATGGTGGTGTATAATGATGTCAATGATGGTGGTGTATAATGATGGTGGTGTATGATGATGTCAATGATGGTGGTGTATGATGATTTCTACTTCGAATAATACTTACCAGATGTACTATTATGATAATGTCTATTATCCAGTCTAGGTCAAAATAAACAATTAAAACTCCGCACTCTCCTGGTCCTGCCCATACTGTGTCCGGGAATACCATAGCCGCAGGTACCGAGTCCATTCCCAATCACAGTCAGATTCGTCTATTTTGCGCTTGTTTCAAGTCGCATGTGTTTAGAGTGTCATTTAATTGATAAATTAAGCAGTTTTAGCGCGTGTTTGTGAAAACCATCGCTGGACTAATGGAGGAACTTGGAAAATCATCACAGGGGCAGGTTGTATCAATCTAGAATTTATACATTCGTGCCATAATGACTGTTTGAAATTTCCTTAAATTGGCACATTGCTTTATAATGGTAGCCATTGTTGGAGTCGCTTCTGTACCCGTTAACTTTTAGTTTTAATTCGGGTACTCGGTTAATTTCTCTTGCGACTCGGTTCCTCTAAGATGGATGCGTCCTTAGCCAAGATGGCGGCGCCCATGTAATATGTCGTTATTGGCTTGGTGTATCCAGGCACTCTGTTATCGCCGATTTTAGCTCTCGCTTCATTGTCGAGGGTGTTTGTAGTGATCGGCGAGGTTTTCTTGGTTATTTAACGCTAGTTAAAGGCTGAGTTGTGTTTTGTAAAATTTTCACTCAAAAAAGTTTCAAATATTTCCTGCCTAAGACTTGTTATCATTAATTTAAGAGAAAGTTAATGTGTTTAAGAAATCTTAACTATCAAGTCTATTGTGCGTATTGCTCGTCATCACTTGTCATGTGCAGCGTTTTAATTCTCCTCTGTGTTCGCAGAAACCGAAGAACCCGGACACGTTGTGCCAGAAGTGTAACAGGTTCATGAAACGGAAGTATCTTGGACATCACTGTGTGGCGTGTGCGAGGTGTAAGGTCGGCAGTCCGTGTGATGTGTGCGCCAAGTGGTCGTCGGCAATGGTGGCTGAGTTTGACAGGGATCGACGGGCGAGGCTGGAGCGCATAGAGAAGGATAAGACAGTGAAGCGTCAGCAGGCGTCGTTGGTTGGACTGGAAGGTCGGCTGAATGAGAGGATGGATTCAGCACTGGGCGTATGGGCGGCCCAGTTCAAGGCCATGTTTGATTCATTACAGTCCACGGGTCCGGTGAGGCAAGCTGGTGCAGGGCAACCATTAGGTGGTCCGGCTAGTTTTGCTGAGGGCCATGCACCTGACCTTTCTCTGTCCTCGGCTCAAGAGCCGTCGGTAGAGGAAGAAGAATTCCTGTTGATGGAAGATTCCGGCATGCCGGATCTTTCAATGTCGGCAATGCCGAGTACGTCCCAGGGGTCTCCCTCGGGATTTGTACGGGTTTGCCAGGCGGATGGTGATGTCGACGTTCCGTCGGGCATTTTTCATCCGTCACTTGTGCAACCGGATATGCCGGCGGAGCCGTGGTTTGCGGTTCCGACGGCTATCCCGACGGCATTGGGTGCGGCTCCTATCGGAGTTACCGTGCCAGCCGTGATTGAGGCGGTCGTAGTCCCGGATCCCGTGTTGGAGCCGATGGACTGCGGAGAATCCGTATCCGACGGTTCGTTGGATACCGGTGCCGCTGGTAGTCGCGCTACGGATGCGCTCTGTCCTGGCAGAGACGTTTATCGTAGCGCTCAGCATGGATCGTCGGTGGCCCTCTCATCTAAGGGAGAGAGGGAAGATGAAAACGGAAGTTCTTTAATGGACGATTCCGCTTTCTGCGCCGAGGCTGAATGGGTGCAGGTCCTTGGATGGATGACCAATCGTCTCGGGTTGGCATCAGATCTAGGATCTCAGCGCGATCCGGCGATGGAGCGGATGTCAGAGCGTGCGGCTAGCGCTCTGTCCAGTGGCTCTTCGGCCATGCCTACACTCCCCTTGGACACGCAGACTTCTGACATGTTGGAAGTTGCGGCATATCGTCTGGTTCAGCCAGACTATGCATTGCCCAAGGCCCCGAAGGGGATAAGGAGTAGGGTCCGTTTTCCGGAGCAGGCCTATCATCAATACGCCAGGGTTCCACGGCTTTCCGTTGCGGAACGTGAGGCGCTGAATAGGCCGTTGGCTGGGAAGGCCCAGGGGCGGTCACATCCCTTGGTTTCCCAGACCAACAAAGACCCGTTTAATGAGCTCACGCTCATTGAGGATGCGGCTAGGGCAGCCATGGCTGCGCTGTCGCACGGGTGTACCGTCCTGCAGGGTATGCTGGACTGCACGGCGGAAGGCGGACAGGTGCCAGAGGCTGCTCCCGGAGTTGTTCGGGACACCATGCGCCTGTCTCAGGATTGCCTGGCCAGGGTGATCACAAGAACTTTAGCAGAGCGGCGGAGAATGGTTCTCGATTGTGTGGAACCAGGACCGGAAATGAGGGCAGCGTTATCTTCTGCGCCTTTCATTGGTCCAGGCTTGTTCGGCGGCTCGGCACGACAAGCGCTTTCTAAAGTTGCATCGATGGTGGCGGAGCAAGAGGTGGTCGGCAAGTCGTGGAAGTCGACCAAGAGGACTCAGCCGCAACAGTCCTACCGTCAACACAGACAGGACCAGCAGAGGCAGCGTCCTAGATCGCCCTTCCGTCCTTCTGCCCGTGATGCCCATAGGCCATCCGGAGCACAAGGGCCTGGCCGTTCGTCCACATACAAGCCCTCTAGTAAGAGGCCGTATGAGGACGACAGGAAGGGTGGCGGTTCGGGCCGTGGCGGCTACCGTAAGGATAGTCGCGGCGGCGGTTCCGGACCGTCATACCACAAGAAGCCGCGGGGCGGCCGTGGGGCTCGTTCCTGACGGGTTTCCGGCGGAATCAATACCGGCGGCTTTGGAAACAAATGGAGTCGAGAATCTTCACCCAAGCGATGTAGCGTCTTGTCGGCTAATCTCGACCGACAACTGTGTGCAGATTCCTTCCGTCGGAGGCAGACTTCAGCTATTCCTAAGCCAATGGGAACAGGTCGTGCGCGACTATTTAGTCTGTCAGTGGATAAGAAACGGCTACGATCCGGACTGGCTCATCCATCAATCGTTAGTTCCGTTAACCTCGACTCCAATATGGACTCCTATTCCAAGGGAATTAGACCGTCTAGTTGCCTTTCAGTCAGAGATAGAATCGCTTCGTCTGAAGAAGGCGATTCACCTGGTAGCCGATCAGTCATCACTGGGCTTCTATTCGATTATGTTCCTAGTTCCGAAGCGTACCGGAGGGTGGAGACCAATTCTCAATCTCAAACCGTTGAACAAATTTATTCTTTCTCCCAGGTTTCAGATGGAGACGGTAGCAGCTGTGATGACAGGGCTCAGGAAAGGCATGTGGGCGGTATCAATAGATCTGAAGGATGCTTATTTTCATATTCCAATGTCAATTCCCTTTCAGAAGTACCTGCGATTTGCATTCCAAGACAATGTTTGGGAATTCAATGCTCTTCCATTCGGCCTGACCACGGCTCCGAGGGTCTTCACCAAGGTGGTTCTCGCCATGACTTCTTTACTTCGCAGGAGAAACATAGCTGTTCACACTTACATAGACGACTGGCTGCTAAAGGCGGGGAATCCAGTCACTCTGCGCAGCAATCTGAAGGTAGTCCTAGACTTATTGAAGAAGCTAGGATGGATTGTGAATCTAGAGAAATCAGAACTGACTCCATCCCAGGAGTTTGTTTATCTGGGAATTTTTTTCAATCTCAGGGACGGCGTAGCTTTTCCGGCGGAGAGCAGAGTCAGAAGCCTGATTGCAGTATTGGAGTCAGTTTCTCTAGGAGCCTATCTGACGGCACGTCAATTTCTCAGAATACTCGGTTTGCTAGTATCTCTGGAGAAGGTGGTGCCATATGCGGCGCTCAGGCGCAGGCCGATTCAGATGTATTTGATGTCGTTCTGGTCACAGAGAACAGATCCGTTATCTCTGAGAATACCAGTAAAAGAACCATTGATATTCCACCTTCAGTGGTGGTTGTCGGAACAGAATCTCCTGCGAGGTGTTCCTCTACAACCTCCTCAACCTCAGATGTCCATGTTCACGGATGCCTCGTTGACAGGTTGGGGAGCGGTATTGGACAATCAGTCAGTGTCCGGGGAATGGGATCGGACCAATGCGCAGAAACATATCAATGTACTCGAGCTATTAGCGGTGGTATTAGCACTGCAGAAGTTCGAGGGTCGAGTTCAAGACAAAATTGTCCTGGTAAGGACAGACAACTCAACAGTGGTGTCTTATTTAAACCGCCAAGGCGGGACAAGATCACCGGAGTTGTGTATGATGGTTTGGAACCTTCTGCTGTGGTGCCAAGAGAGGAATATTATTCTTCGGGCAGCACACATTCCAGGAAGATTGAACATCTTAGCGGATGCTCTCAGTCGAAGGACGGTTTGTCGTCCGACGGAATGGCAGCTCAACCAAGTGGTAGCAGAGGTTCTATTCAAACAATGGGGCAAGCCGAATGTCGACCTATTTGCGATGAAGACAAACGCAAAGATGGTCACGTACGTGTCACCGATCCCGGACCCGTTGGCTCTAGCAGTAGACGCACTGGCGATAAGTTGGAAGGGAATGTACGCGTATGCGTATCCTCCAACAATTCTCATCCCGAAAGTTCTGGCAAAGATAAGAGAGGGGATCTGCCAAGTACTACTGATCGCTCCTTATTGGCCAGGCCGATCATGGTTTACGGATCTGCTGGACCTTCTGGTCTGCAGTCCAATCCCTCTTCCAGACACAAGAGATGTAATCTCTCAGAACAAGGGTCTGTACCTTCACGACAGACCAGAAATGTTCAAATTGACTGCATGGATGTTGTCAAGCAGCGTGCAATTGAGGGTGGCTTTTCTGAGCAAGCAGCGAAGTTTGTTGCTTCGGCCAGAAGAGTTTCTACCACAAAAACATATAATTATAGAATCAACAAATTTGCACAGTGGTGTGAGAGAAGAGATATTGATCCCTTTTCTGCATCTGTTCAACACGTAGCAGATTTTATCTGTCATTTATACGAAGTTGACAAACTTGTACCTTCTACCCTAGCAGCATATAAGTCTGCATTAGCTTCTGTCATTCCTAGTCTCACCGTTGGGGGAGTAGAGAATGACACCTTGAATGAAGTTATTAAAGGAATGAGCAATCTGCGACCTAGACAGCCAATTCCTATCCCATCATGGAATCTATCTCTTGTTCTACAGGTTTTAGGGCATGCTCCCTTTGAACCGATTAGAACTATTGACATTAAACTGTTAACTATTAAATCAGTTTTCTTGGTTGCAGCAGCGTCGGCGAGAAGGAGAAGCGAGATCCATGCGCTTTCTGCCGAACAAGACCGTTTTGTCGTCACGGGTGAAGGTTTAAGATTACTTCCACGTCTTTGTTTCCTGGCAAAGAATCAGTCACTTAAATATCCAGGACAGCCGATCAATTTGCCAAGTTTAACTAGACATGACCCAAATTCTTGTGCTTGGTGTCCTGTCAGATGTCTAAAGATGTATAAGAAACGTACTTCTGAGTGGAGAGACGACCCGAAATCTCTGTGGTTATGTCTCAAAGCTCCCCATTTACGTGCTTCGAAAGATACTATTTCTCGTTGGATAGTTGACGCTATTCAGATGTCGCACAAGATCGCTACAGGAAAGCAGATTGATCGTGCGAATGCCCATGAGGTCCGAGCACTAGCAGCATCATCGGCCCTTTATAAGGGTGTCTCTTTAGAGCAGGTGATGTATGTAGCACAATGGCATGCCGAGTCGTCATTCACTGATTTCTACCTTCGAGACATCTCCAGCACACTTAATCCAGTAGCCGTCGCCAATCTGTCGAACCTAAACTAAGCCACGTCCGACCACTACTTCGCACACATCACAAAGGACTTCCGCCTACACTGACCAAGCACTATGCACATGACTGAGTACGACCGTGGATTGGGCCTAGCTCCTGTGATGATCAATAACAGATCGACCACTCAAAAATGGTGAGTGTTTACATTAATTAAGTGACTATAAATATATTTACTTCCAGTCGAAATACCAGACTGAGTAAGTGAATAGTCTGGTACAAGAGTATATTTATCCTCTCATACAGACATGAGACTCATTCCAATTTGAAAATCTAATCGATATACTGATAGTTTTTTTCAAAGATTTGAAGTTGTAGTAGCTTCTTTGCACTCTACTGGACTGCCCTAGCTGAGACTTGGGGCTGACACGGGTCTGGTGGGTGTTGCATCCCCATGGACATCCCTCTGGTTTTGTGCGGACAAAAGAGGGGGGGGGAGCGCGGTCTAGACCATGGAAGTTTAGCACTCTATGAGTCAGATAGCAGAACCCAAGCGTATGCCAGGGTTTTAGTCTCTTCACAACCTTCTCTGTTGGATGGTTGATGAGTGCTGGTTCGAGCCTCACCTCCTCCCACCGGCATTTCCTGGCTGTCGAAATCCGGAGTTTATCATAATAGTACATCTGGTAAGTATTATTCGAAGTAGAATCAAAAAAGCATCCGCTTTTGTTTCTACGAGAATTCTTAATACTTACCATATGTACTATGGCCCTGCCTCAGCCGCCCCGCTGAGGTGAGGCTGAGCTGCTTTCGCAGTTTGCCAAGGCAAACATAAGACGAATCTGACTGTGATTGGGAATGGACTCGGTACCTGCGGCTATGGTATTCCCGGACACAGTATGGGCAGGACCAGGAGAGTGTGGAGTTTTAATTGTTTATTTTGACCTAGACTGGATAATAGACATTATCATAATAGTACATCTGGTAAGTATTAAGAATTCTCGTAGAAACAAAAGCGGATGCTTTTTTGAGTCAGTGATGGTGGTGTCAATGATGGTGGTGTATGATGATGTCAATGATGGTGGTGTATGATGATGGTGGTGTATGATGATGTCAATTATGGTGGTGTATGATGAGGTCAATGATGGTGGTGTATGATGATGTCAATGATGTGGGAGTACTGTGTTCTGCGGCTGTAGTAGTGTGAACAGATTTTGTGGCTGCAATCAGTCCCTCTATGGCCACCATTACTTAGCCTTCATTCACGTGATGTATGTAGTTAACATAAGTATGACAATAAATAATTAGTATAAAAGTGTACGTGTTTCGCTCATTGTCAAAGATGGCTGTTTGTCTGTCTATGTGATCAGCACATTAGCCTATATCTGTGATATCAGGAACTCAGCATTAGTTCACCTGTTTGAGGAACTGAAAATCATATATAATACCCAAAATCGCATCGGTAATGGTACAATTTCACATCAAGAGTATACTTACCTCCCTAATACTTTTGATATTGCTAAATATCGGCTTTCACTCAATAAAACACTCAGATTAAAAACAGTTAGGTGCCCCTACTGGGCAGGGAGTCAGAGGTAGTCCGGCGGATGCTCGCCCCACCACCGCGCATGCGCCGACTACTACTTCCTCTTTGCTCATTTATTGGCAAAGGGTTACATGCGGTTTTGTGTTCTCTATACTTTTCTGCGCGTTACCTTGTTTTTTACTCACATTTGACGATTCTTGTACGGTGGAAGCATGTCGGAAAGGGAGGATTCGCCTTTAGAAGGAGCGGGATCTCTTTATCAGGTGAATTCTTTGATATGCTAGCGTGTTTTGTCCCGGTTTAATGTATTTCCGGGACTCGCGCTTACCGTGATTAGCGCCTGATTATGTTGGTTTTTTACAACATGGTGCTTCATATGTCTCATTTCTCTTTGTGTTTTGTCCACAGGTATCGCATAGACGCTTTGATGGACTTCTCGGCACAAGAGGATATGTTTTCTCTCCACCACGGTTCCATTTCCTACTAATACTGTTAGGTTATCTAACCAAAAAATCTATGTTCAGTGAGTTGGAGGCCTGTTATAAAGGTCTTCTCACTTTGCCCTCTTGCTCCAATTCCTTCCCCTTAGGTGGAGAGAATGTAGAGGCGTACTATGGTGGAGTTCTCCGGTTCATCACGTTGGATGGTTTGTCTATACAAGGGTCAGGTATCTAATTATTGATAAACAAAAGGGGAGATAATTTCCCTTTTTGCCAATGCTAGAATTGGAAGGAGTTATCTCTGTATATCTGATTGTTGTGTACTCGAAATGCCAATTCAACGGAAATGTTCCGGTTACTTATACAATTCGTTCTTGCACTTGGTGCTTGTTGCGGATCGATTAATTTGGTCACGAGAGTGATGACGTCATAATCGGCCTTGGCCTTTTATTAACAATTAACGTTTTGTCCATGGCTGGTTCTTCTTGATTTCTGATCTTGATGATCCTGTCCCTCTCTTTTTAGTTGGTTTTGAGTTTGCTAACCTTAACTATCTTGCTCATTGTCCCTGTCCTTTGTCCTGTTTCAGAGACCTGGTTGCCCGTCCTGCGGGAGGTTTCTTAAAAGCCGCTTCGTCCCGCACTTGTGCTTCAGCTGCAGTCCCTGTGGACCGTTGCTGAAGTGCGACGTATGTAAGCAGTGGGGGGGCGAATTAATGTCTGATTTTCTCGCATTGCAGGCAAGGGAGAAGGTAATGGAGGAAGAGAGGAAGAAGAAGGAGAAAGTTTGTAAGAAGGGTAAGAAGAAGGCCTCATCCGCGGTGGATATGGAGGCCTTCAGGTCCGAAATGTTGCAAGAGATGCAGAGGACAATAAAGGATCTGGTTCCAGAGTTGCTTCGTGGCATGCTCCCTGGGCCAGCTCCTTTGTTGTCCTCGGCATCTGCTTACGAGCAGGTGATCCCCGCCTCTGAATCCGGTCTCTTTAGGTCCGGTCCGGTTGTGGATTCAGAGGTGGCCCCTTTGTTGGGGGCAGTCCAAGGCCCTGGCAGCAGGCATGGCGCCGCGCCGAGGGGCCGTGGACAACGGTTGTTGCTGGGACCCGCGGTCTGCTCATCAGACCCCGGGTATCCGCGCGCCGAAGGTGCCAAAGCCTCCTATGGCACCTTTCCTGGCCAGTCCGGGTTAGCTCTCTTTGCTGACCCGGAGTCTAATCTTTCTGGCCAGGAAGAAGAGGATCTCCTGCTGGGGTCGCCTTCTGAGGACGTGGCCATGGAATACGACGTCTGTGCACCCCTCGCGGGGAATGCAGGCGACGTGTTCCATGGTTCTACTCACGCAGGAGTAGATTTCACGGTCCAGAGGGTGTCCCCGGACGGTGCTGTTGACCACGGATACCGCATACCTCGGCTTGCCGATGGTATTGCTGGTGCTGGTCAGACCCGTGGTAGAGCGGTGTTTACCCCACGCTCTGCCACGGCGCCTGCTCCTGGTCAAGCCGCGGAATTTAGCATGCCTGCTCTCTCGGGCCCGCATGCTTTTCCAGGCTTGCCAGGGGTATCAGCTTACCCGCCGTCGACATCAACTGCGAGTGCTCTGGAGGAAGACGAAGGCCCTCGTCTAGTAGAGCGCTCGCAGTTAGCCACGGAGGAGGATTGGTCGGACGCTTGCCAGTGGCTGGTAAGTGTTCGGCCAGATCTACCCGTGGAGCTGCCGGCTAGCCAGCGTGACCATAGGCCGTGGTTAGCTGGTAGGCCGGCGGCTACCGCTATGCCATCTCTGCCGCTTGCTGAGCATGTCGTGGACATGTTCGAAGCGGCAGAGGCGTCCATTAAGGTGAATGGACGTCTCGCGAAGGCCCCTCGCGAGGTGGCGAAGCGGTGCCGCATCGTGCCCCTGGATTACCAGCGGTACGGTGTGGTGCCGAAGCCAAGCGTTGATGATCGCGCGGCTTTGGGCGAAGATGCGCGGCCGGGCTCCCGTTCTGACACGGGAGTCTTGTGCTCGAACGCGTTGCGTTCGGCGAATGCCGCGCTGCGGGATGCGGAGGAGAGTGGGAGGGCGTCGATTGCCGCTCTGTCCCACGTCTCCCAGCTGCTACAAGGGGTGGTAGCGGCTTCCGCATCACGCCAACCAAGCCCGGTGACAGTCCAGAGAGCCATTCAGGATGGTATCAACCTGGCTTTGGACTGTTTGACGCGGGCGGTAACCAGAAGTGTCCGGGCGAGGCGCACGTTTGCGCTTGACAATCTGTGCCCGTCCCAGGACCTGTATAATAGGCTGCTGCGGACGCCTATGACAGGTCCTGGTCTCTTTGGAGGTGAGGGATGCAGGCACCTCCAGGAGACGGTCACTCTGGTTAATAACCAGAGGGCGCTGCGGGAACAATTTGAGGTGCTCCGGCGGGAGCGTGTTCGCGCGGCACCCCCTGCGTATCGTCCTCTGCAGGCTCGAGGTGGTGCTGGCCAGGTCAGAGGCCAGCCACCGTCGCAACGTAGGCCTAGGCCACGGGCGATTCGGCCAGCAGCGAGGGGGGCGCAGGCTCCCCAGCCGCACCCAGCCAGACAGCCGCCCGCGCACCGTGGTGCGCGCGGCGCTGGGCGGGGCGCGCGGGGATCTGGTCGCGGTAATCGGGCCTGATGGTCTGGTTACCGCGGTGGGAACCACTCCGGTGTTTCAGGCCGAGAGAACAGTGCCACTCTGGCCCTCCTTATGTCCACCTCTATCCCTAGGTGGACCGGTGGGCGGCCGTTTGGCCGCCCACTTGCCAGAGTGGAAGCGGTTGACTCAGGACCGTTTAGTCTTGCGATGGCTTTCGGTCGGGTATCGTCCCGACTGGGTGACAGGCCCGCCATCGCGACTGTCTCTCGCGCCGATCTGGACTCCCATTCCACGGGATCCGGATCAGAGGTTGTGTATAGAGGAGGAAATAAATTCCCTCATACTAAAAGAAGCCATTCAGCCGGCACAGAGGTGCCCGGGCTTCTATTCAACCCTGTTCTTGGTAACAAAAAACACCGGAGGGTGGAGGCCGATTCTCAACCTCAAGCCGTTGAACAAGTTCATCGAGACACCCAGTTTCAAGATGGAGACTGTGCGCTCGGTGTTGGCGGGGTTAGAGCGAGGAATGTGGACAGCGTCGATAGATTTGAAGGATGCTTATTTCCACATTCCCATAGAGAGGAGTTTCCGTCGCTTCCTGAGATTTGCATTTCAGGGCCGGCGGTGGGAATTCAGGGTGTTACCCTTCGGAATTTCCACGGCTCCTCGGGTCTTCACCCGTGTGGTTCTCGCGATCACTGCATACCTCCGCAGGAGAAGCATAGCAGTCCACACGTACATAGACGACTGGCTGTTGAAAGCACACACCCGGGAATCGTTGTCAGCCAATCTGGAGATTGTTTTGAAAACTCTCTCGGACTTGGGCTGGCTGATCAATTTCCCGAAATCAGAGCTAAGTTTGTTTACCTGGGCATGTTCTTCGATCTGGAGACGGGGTATGTGTACCCCACTCAGGAGAGGGTTCAAGTACTCATCTCGGTAATTCAGTCGGTGTGCGACAGTCGTCATGTCCTGGCACGGGTTTACTTGAGAATGCTGGGTTTGATGGTTTCTTTGGAACCAGTCATTCCGCAGGCCGCCTTGCGCAGGCGCCCGATCCAGTTGTTTCTCATGACACAGTGGACCCAGAGTTCAGGTTCGCTGGACTCGAACGTGTCGGTGTTGGCGCCTCTGATTCACCACCTGCAATGGTGGTTGAATACAGAGAATCTCTTGCCGGGGGTTTTGCTAACCCCTCCCCACCCTCAGGTGACTGTGTATACAGATGCATCGATGGAGGGGTGGGGAGCTTGTCTGGAAGAGTCCACAGTATCAGGGCTTTGGGATCTGGATCAGTCCAAGGAACATATCAATCTACTGGAGCTAAGAGCAGTAGTCCTGGGCCTGGAACATTTCTTAAAGAATGTTCAGGGCAAGATTGTTCTCATTCGTTCAGACAACTCGACAGTAGTGACTTACATAAACCGCCAGGGCGGAACGAAGTCGCCCAGTCTCTGTATGATGACATGGAAACTGCTTTGTTGGTGCCTGGATCATGGGATCACCTTGAAAGCAGTTCATATTCCGGGGAGGTTAAATCTGCTAGCAGACTCATTGAGCCGAAGGATGAGTGTTTTACCCACGGAATGGCAACTAAATCAATGTGTGGCGGATCGTCTGTTCGACCATTGGGGGAAACCCAACATAGATTTGTTCGCAATGAAGAAGAATGCGAAGATGACGACGTACGTCTCTCCGATTCCAGACCCAAGCGCTTTCGCAACAGATGCGTTAGCTATCAGCTGGGAGGGAATGTATGCATACGCATTCCCCCCAGCAATCCTGATTCCAAAGGTGCTTCAGAAAATCAGGCAGCAGGAGTGCCAAGTGCTTCTGATCGCCCCGGATTGGCCAAGCCGATCGTGGTATACGGATCTGCTGGACCTTCTGGTCTGCAATCCGGTTCCGCTGCCTCTGATGGACAACCTTATCTTCCAGGGCAAGGCCCTTCACGACAATCCGTCAATGTTCCGATTGACTGCGTGGATGTTGTCAAGGAATCTAGAATTAAGGAGGGCTTTTCTGAGCAAGCGGCCATGTTTATGGCCAAAGCCAGGAGGGGGTCAACCTCCAGAGCATATAATTATAAAATCAACAGATTTGCAGAGTGGTGCTCAAAAAGATGTATTGATCCAATGGAATCATCTATTCAGGTAGTGGCTGATTTCCTCTGTCACCTATATGATGCCTATAGCCTCAAGCCTAACTCTATTGCTGGTTATAAGTCAGCTTTAATGACTGTTATTCCTTGCTTGGCTAATAGGGGGAGTGATGAAGTAAGTACATTAAATGTATTAATTAAAGGCATGGGCAATCTAAGACCAAGGAATCCTCCACTGATTCCGTCTTGGAGTTTATCACTGGTGCTCCAGGTACTAGGTGATAAGCCTTTTGAACCACTTAGTTCCATTTCTATGAAAATGTTGACTCTTAAAACTGTATTTTTAATTGCTGCGGCCTCGGCGAGGCGTAGGAGTGAAATTCACGCCTTATCAGCCGAGGTTGACCGTTTTGTGGTTACAGGGGAAGGCCTTAAGCTTCTACCTAGGATTAATTTCTTGTCTAAAAATCAGTCATTGAAATATCCAGGTCAACCTATTTTTTTGCCATCTTTAACTAGATATGATCCTAATTCTAAAGTATGGTGCCCCGTACGGGCGCTGCTTCGGTACAAACAGCGTACTTCGGAGTGGCGTACCGACCAATCAGCGTTATGGTTGTCATATATTGAACCCCATGGTAGGGCGTCTAAGGACACCATTTCTAGGTGGATTGTGGAATGTATTCAATTTTGTCACAAATCCGCCACCGGGCGACAGGTTGACGTGGCCAAGGCTCACAGTGTCCGCGGTGTCGTGGCATCCACTGCCCTGTTTAGTGGGGTTCCTGTGGATGATATTATGTCAGTGGCTCAGTGGCACTGTGAGTCAAGTTTTACAGACCATTACCTCCGTGACACCTCTAACCCTCTCGCCTTGTCGATTTTGAAACAATAACCGCTTTATGTTTGTGAAGAGTGCTTCCGCATTGCTTATATACTTCGCCATTCAGCGACGGTGACAACCACTTGTCGGGACTGTATCATCCTTCTCTACTGGATTCATGATGACAGCTTCCTAGTACAACAAGGTCAGTCTTGTTCATGTGTTGTTCATTGTTTTGTATTGTCACGTTACCCAGTGTTATTAATATGGTGATGGTTTATGTGGGTTGTGGTTCTTTAGTGAGAGTATACGAAAATGGAGCCTTTTCGTCTCTGTCCTATAGTACTTAGCACTAGTACGAAGAGAGCGTGTAGGACATTGAGGTCATTTAATCTTCCTCCCAAGGGGGGGGGGGGGAGCGCATATGACAAATCGGTCATCTCTCAGGCATCGGTTGTGTTATCCGATGGTTTATCAAATCCTGACTGTGTTTTCACACAGTTTCAGACGTCATAAGTGCCTTAAACGCTTGAAAGCGTATAGGGAAGAGCTGGTCTTTTGACCTCGCCTCCCTCCCGCCAGATTCACTTTCGAATTCTGGCAATATCAAAAGTATTAGGGAGGTAAGTATACTCTTGATGTGAAATAAACGAAATCTAGGATTTCTTTTTTCACGAGAGAGTTGATACTTACCTCCCTAGATACTGACCCGGCCTCTCCGCCCCACAGAGGCTCGGTCTTCAGGCTCTTGGTAGTTGCATGTGTTAGCCAATAAATGAGCCAGAGGAAGTAGTAGTCGGCGCATGCGCGGTGGTGGGGCGAGCATCCGCCGGACTACCTCTGACTCCCTGCCCAGTAGGGGCACCTAACTGTTTTTAATCTGAGTGTTTTATTGAGTGAAAGCCGATATTTAGCAATATCAAAAGTATTAGGGAGGTAAGTATCAACTCTCTCGTGAAAAAAGAAATCCTAGATTTCGTTTATTCTATCATTTATCTGAGTGTGTTTTTCCATGTCTGTTTGTCTCCATAACTATTGTCCAGATTTGATTCCAAACTTTAGAGCAAAACCCATAACTTAGGACATCCCATCATTGATGCGATGTGGATACAGGGAAATATAACCTGTATCGCCAGTGGTATAGAAATTAAATTCTAGATCTACATTACTTTTGCGGAATGTCAGTGAGGATGAGGTATGTCTGGTTGTTTTCCTTTCTTTAACTTATAAGATGTTCCAAAGAGACAAAACATAGGAGCTGCTAATAGAGTGATTCATCCCTAACCATGGACCCCCCCCCCCCCCATTTCTAACTAAGCTACGGCCACTTTGTAATCGATCTTAACCCTTAAACCCTGGAATTTGTTCAAGAAAATTAAAATTTTCACATAGAAAATGTCCATTTGCAAACCAAGAGAAGACTATTTTTGAATATTCTAAAACTAATTTGACTGGAAGCTGTTGCTGAATGTTTAGTAGTGTGTGACTTCACCAAAAGCAGGCAATTCCTACAGCTATTGGCGGGATTTTCTACTTTCTACTTCGGATCGTCGTGATCTGAATGATCATCTAACAGCTAGTATATCCCACCATTGAACACCACACTATATATGTGTTTATCTCCACGAATACTGGAAATTCAATTTACCACTTCGTGATTGCAAATTATTAAACAAGTACCTTGTTTTTCAGGTAGAATTGTTGGTGATGAAAGCTTTGAGCTTAGACCTCGTTAAAGGTTCAGTGGATGAAGTTGATCAACGTGTGCACATGAGCTGGGTACAACCACGAGTGCTTGATCTTGAACAGGTATCTTTCACATCAAGAGTATACTTACCACCCTGATACTCTATGATATTTCCTAAATATCGACCTAGCTTCAATAATACTCAGAATTAAAAAGAAACCACCCTCACTGGGCAGGTTACACAACTGACAGTCCAGTAGATGTGCAGCCCAAACTCGCACATGTGTGGGGCTGACTCATTCTCTTACTAAAATATTGACCTGCCATTGCAACACGCTTTCTAGCCTTGCTTTTGCTTTCTATCTTTTTTAAGCTTTAAGTTGTTTTGCGACTTGTTTTGACTGAATATTAGTATGTCTGACGCTGCCAAGTCACCAGAGGATGCTCCCGGTCTAAGCCATCAGGTGTACTTTTCTAAATTTATTGATAAAAAATTTGCGTGTTGACTCGGATGGCGTTTCCGGGATTCGCGCTAACTTGTGGATACGTCTTTATTAGGCTAGCTCTTTTTGGGAGAGGCCTATATATTAGCTAATGTATGTTGTGCTTTGTTTTTCAGACACATGAGCTGATATTTGAAGTGTATCCTTTATTTTAAACAATATTTATACTTGGTATCTGGGTCCTTCTAATTTATTATGAGTTTGCTGAGGGAATTATTACCATAAGAAGTAATTTTTCCGTATTCTCCCCCCACCACAGGGTTTTGGATTCATGATCAGGTATTCCGTTGTTGTTCATCAGGCTTCTCTCGTCCTCAGAAGTCATCTTATAAGGTTTATTTAGGAGAAAGAAAAATTTTCAGTCATTTTATTTCTAAAAAAATGTTAGAAATTTTTTGACTGAGTTTTTAATGGTTTGCATAGGTTCATTGTGTTTATAAAGTTCAATTACGAATGAATCTTTGTTTTGAGCTGTAAAGTCTAAAAATTTGCCTCAAGTATTCAAGCTCAAATTCTAATGTCTCCCTTGTCTTCTTAAAGAAGTTTTTAGGGTTTGTTTACCTTTTATCAGGCCTATCATTTTTTCTAATGCCCTGGCTTATCCTTTCATTTGATGGTCAAAGTTTTATGGATCTTATTAGCCTTCTGCAATTGGTTTTTTGGTTCGTCATAACTAAAAACTAATTGTTCCCGTTTTGTGTCGTTTCAGAGGGTAATTGAGAACAAATGCCCTTCCTGCCACCGTTTCGTGAAGGCCCGCTTTTTCCCCCATGACTGCACTAGGTGCAGTACGTGCAGGCCCCTTCTAACGGTCTCGTCCGTGGACCCGGGAGCAAAGGCCATGTCCTCGGGCGCTCGCTTATCGAGTGTTGTAGAGCAGCCTAAGGCTAAGGGTGTCCGCGCCTCACACGGTACCCCTCCTGTCCAGGCCGAGCTTGATCCCTTTTCAAGCTTGGCATCTAATCTTTCTGACCTGATGGGTCGGCTCTCACAGAGACCACACCAGTGCTGCTAGGACAGCGACCAGAGACAGGGCTTCTCTTGAACTTCTCGGGTCCACCTCAATCCTTAGGTGCACCCATGGGAGGCCATCTGGCCTTCCACATGCAAGAGTGGGAGCGGATTACTCAATACCGCTCAGTCTTGCAATGGCTTTCAGTCGGTTATCATCTCGACTGGATTTCAAATCGGCAATCACACCTGTTTCTGGTTCCGATCTGGACTCAAAATCCCAGAGATCCGGATGAACGGTTGTCTATAGAGGAAGAAATTCAATCCCTCATACTAAAACACACTATTCAACCCGCACAAAAATGTCCGGGTTATTATTCAACCGTGTTCCTAATGACAAAAAGCACTGGAGGGTGGACACCAATTCTCAACCTCAAACCTCTCAACAGGTTTATCCTCACACCAAGTTTCAAAATGGAAAGTGTAAGAACGGTGTTAGCAGGATTGAGGAAGGGAATGTGGACAGCATCAATATATCTTCTTCTTGCGTTCATCTTTCTCATGATAGTAGTCTTAGACTGTTTTCCTTATTTGTTGTATGAAAGCTGAAGTGGTCATCAAACTGTCTCTGTCTCCTCTGATCTTCTCTTCAAAAGATACTTCAATAGGCCAGAAGCTTCTCCAAGCCTGTTCATATGGCTGGCAGTGCTGCAAGAGATGTTCTGCTGTTTCTTCTGACTGCTGACACTCACATAGTGCGGAATCTGTAATCTTGAGACGGTGAAGATGTGCATTGAGACGATTGTGACCAGTCCTCAATCTGAAGATTATGTCTGATCCTCCCTACTGAGGCTGTGTATTGCATCATTATGCTGCCTGCTGGTGGTTCTTGTGGCTTTAATGATATGCTTCAGTTCTTCAAAGTCAACCTCGTTATATTAGCATTTGGCTAGCTAAGATCAGTGCCTGGATTTCTGCAGTGTAATTGCTACAGTGCTTCCCTGTTGGCAAGCATGAGTCTGTTATATCTCCACATGGAAACCGAATGTGAGGACCTGCCCCTCCATTCTTGACAGCCTGGATAGCTGATCCATCTGTATAAACATGAATCCATTCTTCCTCAGGGTAGTTTTCTGCAATATGACTCAATGCAAGAACTTTGTTTGTCACCTCTGCTTGATCTCCCTTGCTTTCAATCCCTGGAATCGAGGGCCAGATTGAAATTGTGTTTTCTATTTCAGAAGCTTTCCACAGTTCCCTCTTAGAGATAGCAGTTATGTTTCTACATCTGGGGAAGATGTCCGACTGTTTCTTTAAATTTTCTTTGATGTTAATAAGAAATTATTCCTTTTGAGCCTTCCTCTAGACATTTGGTGAGTCAGCATATGCATGGGATAGTGAGGCATTAATTTGAATTTCTTGTATTGAATCTCGGCCTTGATTTCTCGTCTCTGCTGGATTGGCTGGATATTGGTAAGTTCTTCCATCGCTGCTATTGGAGTGGTCTTCATAGACCCTGTTATGATACGAAGAGCCTGATTTTGTACCTTATCCAATGTCTGAAGGGTGCTTGTAGCAGCTGTCATCCATGATGATGAGCCGTATTCAATGATTGGCCTAACTGATCCAGAGTAAATCTGTTTCAGAATTTTCATGTTAGCTCCCCATTTTGTTCCAGAGAGCTTCCACATAACTGCCAGTCTTCGCTTGGCTATACCTTCAGCTTTTCTGATTTGCACATTCCAGGTTAGTCTTTTGTCAAATATCAGACCAAGATAAGTTACTTCATTCTCAAAGTGCAGAACTGAGTCACCAAATTTCAGACTTGTCTTGTGTTCCTTTTTAGTGGATAGTGTGAACAGAGTTGCGACTGTCTTCTCTTTGTTGATCTGGACAAACCATCTTGTAACCCAAGAATTGAGGTGATCAATTGCGAGTTGCATGCTGTAATTGGCTGTTGACACATACTCCTCGCTGCTCCACATCACAAGATTGTCAGCATACAATGCAGCTCTGACTCCCATTGGAAGGTTCTTCACCAGGTCATTGATGAATATTGTGAAGAGGGTGGGAGAGACTACACCACCCTGAGGTACACCATGTCGTAGCAGGACTTTCTAGCTGCTCGTCCCATTCAGCTGTACTGATGCCTTTCGGTTGTGGAGATACTGGCATATCCAGCTATACATTTTTCCAGAAATATCACTGTTCCCCGGCTTTTGGAGGGGTCCATGCTTCCATACTTTATCAAATGCCTTCTGCAGATCAACCCACACAGTGATGGTATGCATTTTCTGTTGGAACGCCTCCTCAATAGACTGTGTCAGATACGTTGTTTGATCCTCAGTAGATCTACACTTTCTGAAGCCATTTTGTTCATTCGCTAAGAGATTGTTGCTTTCAAGATGTCGAAGAAGTCTCTGGTTGAGGATTCTTTCCATGGCTTTGACAGTGCAACTAGTCAGACTGATAGGTCGATAACTTGGCGCTTTGAATTTATTCTTGCCTTTTTTCAGTACAGGGATCATGTTGGCCTCTCCAAGGCTGGGGAACTTCTCCTGTGTACCAACTGTGGTTGAAAATCTCCAAAAGCTTGCGCTTTCCAATAGTACCCAGATTCCTCAACATCTCATTGGTTATTCCATCTGGTCCAGGAAACTTCCTGTTTTTCAGAACTTTCAAGCTTTTCTCCAACTGGCTGATGGTCAGAAGCTCATCCATTCCCGCGGCATGTATTTGTGTCTCCGTTCCACTTTGCAGACTTCATTGCAGTTTTTTTACAACTCACTGGCACATCTAGATTGATTACTTTATGAAACATACAAGCAAAGTGTTCAGCAGCAGTCTCTCCTGTTTTAATGTCACAATCCTCTTCAAGAGTTATGTTCGGTACTCTGGCGCTTTCATCGTTAAACTGCTTCACAAGCCTCCAGAGTTTGTTCGTATCTTTATCAAGATTTAAGCTTGACGGGTTTTTTCTCCACGATTCTCTGGTGGCTCTGATTTTGGCTTTCAGATATTTTGCTTTGGATTGTTGGAGTTTCACATGGTTGGCTTCTGTTGGGACATTCTCTGCAATTTCCCTTGCGTTGGACATTTCTTCATGTAACTTTTGCAGAGACGTATTCCAGTAAGGTCTGTAATTTTTCCTGGATCCCCTAGGAATGCATTTGCCAGCAGCAGAGTTAAGCTCTTTAACAACTTTATTCATATTTTGGTTTTTGACATCAATGTCTTTTACCAATCTGTCACTCTCTTTCTGATGTCTGTCCCAGTCTGCTTTCTTATAGTTCCATCGAGGAGTCTGATTCCGGTCAATCTCAACATCCATGTTAATGGTAATGAAAACAGGGCGGTGATCACTGCCTCCAAGCTGTTCCCCAACAATACGCAAAGATTCTTGATGTAGATTTTCTGTCGAAAATGCTAGATCAGGAGAACTTGAGGTATGCCATCGTCTTGAGTAGAATGTAGGGGGTGTCATCTGCCTTATTCAAGAGAATCAGCTTCTGCTCATCCACCCAATTTTCAATGTCCTCACCCCTCCTATCAGTAGAATGATAGCCCCATAACTGAGAATGACTGTTGAGGTCACCAGCAATGATAGTTGAATCTGGGTGAACTGGGATTTTCCTGAGATTCAATGGTTGATTATTAGGGCAGTAATTGTTGACAACAGTGATAGGACGTTTCTCTGGAATTATCTTGATTGTGAGAATTTGAGGTCCGTCAATGTCTCTCTGAACTTCAATGGCGTTTAGGTTATTCCGGACCAGGGTTGTAACTCCTCCTTTATGTCTTCCATCCCTGTCAGATCTGAAGCACTGAAATCCTCTTATACAGAATCTTCTGTTGGCATTTAGATGAGTTTCTTGGATACACGCGACATCTACGCCTTTCTCCTTGAGCATTCCATTGCATGATAGTCAGCGGTTTGCTTACTTGTACTTTAGGTTGGACAACCTTCTTCCTTTTTCTCCACGGTCTACAAACTTTACCACCAGTAGCTTGGGTGGACCCCTTCGAGGCCCCGGTGCTGCACATGTGCCTGGCGGGAACTCACATGGCAAGCACCATGACGGATATTCATAATATTAATTGTCATGAAAGATGAGTTGTTTAGGGCTATGGTTGGCCACTCGCTCGAAATACCTGGTCTGGTACCCAGATAAAGTGTTACACCCCTGTGCCCGACCCAAGATCTCTTAGATCTACTTTGAGGCCTACCACTTGTAGCAGGAGATCAATAGATCTAAAAGATGCCTATTTTCACATTCACATTACGAAGAGTTTTTGTCGGCTCCTGAGATTTGCATTTCAGGGCCGCCAATGGGAAGTCAGGGTTCTCCCATTTGGTATATCGACGGCTCCTCGGGTCTTCACTCGAGTGGTCCAAGCTATGACATCATCCCGCCGCAGGAGACACATAGCAATCCACACATACATAGACGACTGGCTGTTAAAAGCACACACTCAAAAAAGTCTATCAGCAAATCTGGAAATAGTTTAATAATAAAAAAACTCTTGCAGATCTAGACTGGATAATCAACTTTCAAAAGACAGAGCTGACTCCATCCCAGAAGTTTGTTTACCTGGGCACGTTCTTTACCCACTCAAGAGAGAGTAGAAATACTCATCTCAGTCATACAGTCAGTGTGCAACAATCGTCATGTCATGGCATGGGTCTACTTGAGAATGTTGGGGTTGATGGTTTCTTTGGAACCAGTCATTCTACAGGCAGCCTTACGCCGGCGGCCGATCCAGTTATTTCTCATGACACAGTGGACCCAGAGTACGGGTTCCCTGGACTCAAAGGTGTCAGTGTTGGAACCTCTTATTCACCACCTTCAATGGTGGATGAAGAGAGAAAATTTCCTGGCGGGGGTGAGCGTATAGGACATTGAGGTCATTGCTCCCTCTTTAAAAGAGGGGGTGGGGTGAGCGGATGTTAAACGGTCATTACTCTGAACATCGGTCATGTTATCCGATGTCCAAATCATTTCCTGATTGTGTTTACACACGCAATTTCAGTTGTTTGTTGTGCTCCAAAAGCAAGCGCTTGCTCTTCCAGGGATGAGCCGGTCTTCTGACCTTCGTCTCCCTCCCGCCGAATTCTCTTACGTATTCTGGCTATATCATAGCGTATCAAGGTGGTAATTATACTCTTGATGTGAAATAAATGAAATCACAGATTTCTTTTTTCACGAGAGTTGATACTTACCCACCCTGATACGATCCCGGCCTCTCCGCCCCACAGAGGCTCGGTCTAACGGTGTTCTATGTTGCAATTAGGTCAGCCAATATTTGGGAATAGAATGAGTCAGCCCCGCGTATGTGCGAGTTTGGACTGCACATCCGCTGGACTGTCAGTTGTGTAACCTGTCCATGGGGGCAGTTTCTTTTTAATTCTGAATATTATTGAAGCTAGGTCAATATTTATGAAATATCATAATAGAGTATCAGGGTGGTAAGTATCAACTCTCCAGTGAAAAAAGAAATTTGTTATTTCGTTTAGTCATTGAAGATTTTCTTAAGGCGGTGACATATGGGACAATAAATTGCTAACAACAAGTTATTAGTTCTATGACACGCGGACCAAACAATTGACTGAAAAGATTTTTTGTGAAAAATGTTATTGAAAATAGGAAGTGTTCTATTTTGACTGTTTGTTTGTTGGAAGCATCTAACAAGTTGGGAGGTTGTGAGCAATTTGTTTCTAGCGATGTATTTTCCTGTTTATGTCACCACCTTTAACCGTAATATTTAGGACAAGAATATATGAGCTTATACTTGTTATTTAGTCTACCTAATATTGTCAGTATGGAGCAATGTGGACATATTATTTTGTATCCTTTTCCTTTGTGTCCATGTGTGTTTTCATCTGACTGTACTGCATTCAGTAGCGCACAAGATTAGTTGAAAGTTAGTAGTTGTAGTGTATATTGGAACTACTGTTTGCTTATGATTTGCATATATCTGTCTTGGTAACCCAGTTTGATTAAGGTTTGCATGTACATGCTATATATGTTATATGGCTTCCACTTCCTTTGTGTGCAAATTGTTATGGGAACTAACTACTTTGTGATTTTTACATGTAATCCCAGCATAGCCCCACGAGGGACCACTTTAATGACAATTGTTTCCTGTGACATTGAAGCATAGGTGACATAGTAAGATTATGCAGCAGATATTCTAGAAATAGATGAAATTTGGTAGAAACACAGGTCGACTTATTAAAAAAAATTTCGTTTAAATCCTTTTTATTGCATCTCGTACATGTATATGTTGTTCTCTCGCTCAGTCTGTCAAATTTTGTACATAACTGATAAAGACACCTATATTGCAACTCGCAACTATAGCACCGCTTAATGTTAAATAAATGCACTTTAACTTTGTGTTTGTGGTTGGAGCATTAAATATTTTCTTTAGAGTTATATACATTGTGTGTACATTCTGTCATATCATTAGTAAATGATTCTGTCTTGTTTCTTACCCCCAGATTGCGACAATGCAAAAACGTCTTTCTCAGTGGTGTGAAGATGTAGACCAAATGGAACGTCTAGTCGAGGTTAAAGCACAGGACATCCTGACATAATGTGATCAACATCTAATACATAATTTCTGTAGACATACATTGACGGCCATGATCAAGTAGTTTGGATGAGAGTTGGATTAACCCGGCTCATGCAGATTTCTTATGAACCAAATTTCCAGGAAACTAAGCATCGAATGTGATGCATATTTTGAAAACAATTTGAGTCATAAATGAATGAGTCAGATTGTTTTCAAAATATTTAGCATCCATTTGGTATAGTCGACCGTAGCTATGTTTTATGAGCTTATAGCATGAAATGGTTATCTCAGATATTACTCACACTCCCCCTCTCGCTCTCTCCCACTCTCCATCTCCCCACTCTCCGGCTCTATTTGTCCCTCTACCCATAATCCTTTGCTCCCTCCCCGTTGCTCGGCCCGTCTCCATCACCTCTCCTTTTCTCTTCCTCTCTCTAAGTCTCTCCATCCATACCCACCCCCTCATTCCTCTCTCACAGTTGCCTGAACGTTATATCATTTGTTCCATTATTTATCTGCATATCTTTCCATTATTACATTCACAAATAAATAACATGAACATAATTTTATAATGCTGTTTGTGTTTTTACCCTCGGCCCATAAGGTGAAGAAGGTATTGTGATCAGGTGTGTCTGTGTGTGTATCCATCAGTCACACCTGTATATCAAAAACTACTTGTCTGATTTGGCCCATATTTTAACAGAATGAAGGGAACTTACCATGCTGGAGGATTTCCAGACTGCTCGTGAGCCGGATAAGATCAGATCAATTTCGGGATATCTGGGAAACTATTGGTCTGATTTTATTCAAATTTAACACAAGAAAGACCATGCACTAGGATTTCACTACTTTTGCCGTGATCCGAAGAAATCCGAAAAGTCTTAAAAACTCCAGAAAAATATGGAAAATCAAAAATCTTACAGTGGTTCAAAAGGGGGAGGATGAGGGTCTGCAATCTCCACTTGCTCTTGTCTTACTGTAAACATACAATTTCAAGAAAGTCACCTAATTGACTCCTTAAGCTAGACTGGTCTAGCTCTGAGGAAGAAGTTGCTATATTCTGATAGCTGTCGATTTCAAAATTGATTTTTATATATGTTTATTTGTATGGTGATGTCAAATTTTGTTCTTTCAAATTTATCAGATAAACCAATTTTTTTTCTGCAAAAGCTAGAGGAAAGCAATGGGCAATTTAAATGACTTCTCGAGATGGTGGACATCTTGGATTATTAGCTCACCTAGCTTGAAAGTCCAAGTGAGCTTATTCTATGTTAATCATCCATCTGTCATCTGTCTGTCCCGTGTCTCTCAAACTTTTGTTTAAAAACGATACTCCTCATTAACCTATTGGCAGATTTCGAACTAATTTAACAGCAAGGACCCTATGGGGTAGGCTTTAGATCTTGTATAGAGTTTTGATTGATCAGTTTTTATGGTGAAAGTGAAATGTAAAATTTAACCTTAATGGAATTTGTCAATGCTACTTTTTTTTTAACGGCTTGGCGGATTTCAACCTAATCAGGCTGTAATATTTTGGATGAAAATAAATTGTCGAAACGCTACTCATTAACCATTTGGCAGATTCCAACCCAATGTGGCTGAAAGAACACTATGGGTGTAGGCTTCAGAACCTTTTTGATTGTTCAATTCTTAGGTGAAAATCTTAGATTATTGTTCAACTCTTAGGTGAAAATCTTAGATTTTATGAAAAATTTACCGAAGATTGTCACAACGCTACTATTAACCACTTGGCAGATTTCAACTTAATGTACCTGAAAGTATCCTATGGGGATAGTCTTCAGAACAACTATACAGAATTTTGATTGGTCAATTTTTGCATGAAAATCTTAGATTTTATGAAAAATCTACCAGAAATTATTAAAACGTTACTCCTCATTAACCGCTTAATGGATTTTAACCAAATTTACCCGAAAGCATTCTATGGCCATGGTAGACTCTGGAATTTCTATTAAGAATTTTGATTGGTCGATATCTCGGGTGAAAATCTTAGATTTTATGAAAAATTTAATGGAAAGTGTAATAACGCTTGTCCTTACCTGCTTGACAGATTTCAAGGCAATTTGGCTCGACCGCCTTTATCCCCGTAGTCTCCAGAAGTTCTAATCAGAATATTTTTGATGAAAATCTTAGATTTTATGAAAGATTTAATGGAAATTGTCAGATTGCATCTACTTAACCACTTGGTGGATTTTAACCAAATTGGGCTGCAAGGACCCTACGCTGGTAGGCTCTAGAGCATCTATTCAGAATTTTGACTGGTCCATTTTTTTGTGACCATCTTAGATTTTCCAAAAATGTTCTAGAATCATTTAAAATGCCAATCCTTCTTAATCAAATGCGCGATTGCAGCGAAATTTGAAATGATCCTATAGCCGTAGACTTCAACATAAGAACCAAAAATTTTAATTGGTTAATTTGACTTATGGTCATTTTTTGGATTTTCTGAAAATTATCCATCATGTCTATTTAAATGCAATTTGTTCAATCACTAATGGTCCAAATGATGCAGATTTGAGGATTTGGATGGTGTCCATCTTGAATTGTGCACTATTATTAGAAAAACATTTAAACATCTCCGAAACCAAGGAAGTTTGCAGTTTATCCATCAATCATATGATGTCATAATCAACTATGTGACGTGTAGGATGATGTCATAATAAATGATGCCATGCATGACGTAGATAAGTTCGTCACGAACACTTAATTGATGACAGACTAAGCATTGTTGTACGAATTGTGTTTACTATTTAATAAAGATGCTGTTGAATATTTTCAAACTAATTTGATGGCCGCTGTTGCTGCCATAGCCAGCAACAGCGCCCAGTCAAATTGGTTTCAAAATATTCAGCAGTTTACCTGAGTAGGTTTCTGAAAATTGATAGTCAGGCAGTTCAGGGATTGATCGCAACACGGCAAAGTATGTGGTGTACCTTAGCTAGAGACGGGCGGGCATAGCTAATGCTGGATTCCTCCATTGGCAGATTGATTTGAAATTTGAGAAACTTCAACTAGGCCAAGAGCTGAACCAAGTTAGTTCAAGAGAACATGACTGGTATATTTGTCTAGTGGCCATCTCGGATGACCTTCTTTTGCAAAGGATGGTGTCCAGAACCACCGAAAGTATCTGGCCACAATTTTGGAAATATGAGTAGGAAGTAAGTGACATTAATGTTTGTTTAAAGGAAGTTGGCTGATACCTAAAAGACGGCCCCCATCTATTAATCATGCATTTACCTATGATATTGGATTTTTTATTTGATGGATTTTAATAACAACAAATTATTTATGCTTATGTCAAACTTGACACATTGGCTTTTGCTGGAAAATTGGATGGGCAGCCATCTTGGATTATCTCTCCGAAAAAAACTCCTATAGGATAACAACTTCTCAATAACCACTGGGCCAGTTTCAATCCAATTTGTCAGGAAACATCTGGTTTATAAAGAGTAAGGATTGTTCAAATGAAGCTGATTGGTTGATTTAATAGCAGGCAGCCACAATTTTGTGCTATTGTAGAAAGACAATTAAACATCTCCAAAGCATATTCACTGAAGTGCAATACCTAAGCCAAGTTTGTTCAAGAGGAGAACATAATTTGTTTGCTCCCCATCTCGGATGACCTTGTCTGGAATGCCTTAAGAGATTGTGCCCAAATTTTGGATCTATGGTTGGCAAGGGACTAAGGACTACCGGTACTTGAATTTTTTTAGCGGAAGTGGATTCATGAAAAACGTCAACGATCAACCAATCAGAAGTTAGCATCTGATAATGGTTTTTGACAGCAAAAATGCTGATATTTATATTTTGGTGGCTGCTAAATTCCAGTTTTCCACTTGAATCGAATTTATCAGCTTTTAATTCCATCTTTTAGAAACACCTTTAAAGATCTCCGAAATGGCTAAACGGATCTATTTGACTCAATAAAACATCTAGAGGCGTAACTGAAACGAGCTTGTTTCAGCCTACCTAAGTGATTGGTTGACTTCATCTTGGATAACCTAGATCTCGCCAAAACCACTTCAACAGAACCACTGAACGGGTCCGGCTGAAATTCCACTGAACGGGTCCGGCTGAAATTTGGGAAATGATTAGGACTAAGAGCCATTAAACTGTGTTCAAGGTGTAGCGCTTGGGGGTGGGGTCGGCACGGGAAAAGCATGTGTGATTTTTTTTTTCTCCAAAATTTTGCTTTTTCAAAATTGTCGAATAAGCCGGTTGGTGGCCATCATAGATTTTTCCCAGCCAAAAGTCCTTTTTTTAAAGGTCTTCACAGATTGATTTGAAATTCAAGGAACTTCATTTAGGGCAAGTCCTAAACCAAGTTTCTTCCAGTGAACCTGATTGATAAATTTGTCTTGTGGCCATCTTGTATGACCTAATTTTTACAAAACGACTTCGCTAGTACCTCTGAAGTCATAAGGCCGAAATTTTGTAAATATTTTTAGGGACTAAGGGGCATTCAAGTTTGTTCAGAGGAAGTTGGTATGTCAGAAACACGTTAAAGGCTGGGCCGCCTTGACCAAATAAAATGTAGCATTTGACGGCCATGTTGGATTTTTTATTTAATAACGTATTTCAAATTTGTGACTGAAGTGTCGGATGAATGCGTCGGTGGGCGTCTTGGATTTTTTATGATCTCTGAAATTCATGTAGGAAATGAGTGGGAACAGGTTTAAACTACTAAAGAGCTGCTAGGTTGATTTCAACTGTAGTTGCCAGGAAGCATCCTGTCATAGAGTTCTAAGAGTGTTCAAAAGAACCTTACTAGTCGATTTGATCGTAAGAGATCTTGTTTTATTTGATGTATTTTGATGCTGATAATTGCTTTGTATTTTTTTAATATGATGTATATTTAAAATAATATGCCTTGTGTCAATTTGTACTTTTAAACCCTAATTTTCCATCCTTCTGGCCAGAACTTGAATCTCCTGCAAAAATAATGTATTAGGGTTCTACATGTAGAACATTCCTTTCTAGTTGAAATGTCAATGTTCCCATTGAGTGATACAGGCCCCTTAAGCCTCTCTCTAGTTCACTTTCATTCTTCCTACTGGCTAAAATGACAAAACATGCTTTATTTTGATTAAAGCTCCTTGTTTACCCACAGTTTCTGCTGGCCACAAGGATTTTGTAATCCGTTGTTTTCAAATACCTTTTCCAGATAGCCGTGTGTTTTTCTTGTGAAGCTAAGAACGCATGCATCTAGAATGCTACCACAGCGTGGCTTGTCAACTTTGGGTTGTTTCTGGAGATGACACAATCCCAACTCGCTCATTATCTAATATCAAAGAATGTCAAAGATCTCAGATGACAATTAGGGTATGAATGAATGCGTCTCGAGATCCCGGAACAACATCTGCCACTAGAGGTGCTGCTCTTGATGAGGCAATGATACCTGGAGTGAGTTTGGGAAGGCTAATGTTTAGCGAACACTCGCTTTCTTCGTTGGAGAGTGTTCAGTAATGTTTTGTCTACATTACAAAACTGACGCATATAGTGAGTATACGACACATTATTGAACACTTACGTAATGGTAAACATTTTTCGCGGTCCTGAACGCACATCTGGTGGTATGCATTAAGCTGGCATGGATCCAAAGTCATAGAACCTGGCACGCATTTAGTGTATGGCTGTTTCTGTCTTTTGCCTGGTGGGGTCAGCAGTTACCAGTTTGTACAAAAAGTTCTCTATCTCCAAACCATCGCCCATGTAGACCTTTGGCTCAGATATAGTCCTCTATGGGATGTCGCTGGCCAAAAGTTCAACTACCACTGTACTGTAATGTGTCTATTATCATCCGAACATGGCCGGGTGTGAAATTCTGCTTCCTCCATTTTGGAAATGTCCTCGTAACATCAGGCTTACTGCCCATTTTATAATGGGAGTTGTGAGTGGTCTAGGTTGTGTCGCATTTTGCATCAATGGTGCCTCCTTGACCGTTGGTAATGCCATGGCAGGATTTGAATATGTCAGTAAAAGTGGCATGACAATGGCTTGATGTCTCATAATTGAAGTGACATTAAGGCAACTTCTCAGGACATCAGTGCAAATGGGAACTACTGAGGTAGGGCATGAATAATATTTAGACTTTCTCAAACATTTACAATCAAAAGTCCCTATTCCTGTTCTATCGATCAAACATTGCATTGAGAGGATGGTCAATGTCTCCAGCGTGTTTACTCTGTGCTGTACATGTGCTTTAGATACTCTGTTTATCAGTGTGTATGATGGGCACCAAGTCAATATATTGCTCAGGGAGGGTTTGCTGCCTTACATATCTGACAAAATGGAGAGGTACGGGCAACCTAGGCAATTATCTTGGTTACCTAGGTTTATTTCAAACCCTCTCTTGGTTACTGGAACTAACTTGGTCATTACTTGTTTCTTGGATAATATTTCGCCGGCCACCCCCGCACGCCACCGGTAACAGACTCTAAATCGTAACTTGTCCTTGAGCATGTCTTCACTAGTTGGTCATTTCCACTGCGTTGACATACTAGAATGGATCCTTCAGCCTGCAAGTTGACAATATGCTATGCAGTCTATTCCTTGACACGAAGTTAGAAAAGTGATTTGATAGACTCAAAAACTTCAGTTAAAAGTCAGAAAGAAACGTAATCGTGCCGCTTTTATATGTCATAGTGACATCATTAATAGGTGACATCACCATGACATCAAGTGGTGTAACTTAGTGCGTGCTTTCGCAGTTTCAGATTCTTTTCCAGGTGTGAGCAGTGGTTTTCAAAAACCAATACGCCAATTGACCTCTCTGCCTTCGATGCTTTCTTTGTCCCCAATCACCGCATGTCCTCTGTAGTCTGTACTCATCATAAGGTTGGATTTTCTGTATGGTGTTTCTACTATTTACTGCAGAACACAGTGCATCGTTATTGTACCTTTATTAGTTTACTATTGGTGTTGTCGGCAATGACAAAATTAGGTAAAAGCTAATAATCGTGTTATCCCTTTATAGAGTTGTACCAATCCTGGTTGTGGGTGGGCACATTTAGGAATAGATTACCACCTGCACACAAAGTGTTTTGAGGATATGGGTTAAACTACACGTTTTTCCTAATGACAAAATTAGGTAAAAGCTAATAATCGTGTTATCCCTTTATAGAGTTGTACCAATCCTGGTTGTGGGTGGGCACATTTAGGAATAGATTACCAGCTGCACACACTGTTTTTGAGGATATGGGTTAAAGTACACGTTTTTCCTATTATTGCCAATAATAAAGTATTCTGTTGTTGCCGTATGACACGACTCGTTGACCAAATTAAACAAAGTTTTATAAATCAATTGTATGTACTATGTGTAGGATCACAATCTTAGGCTGTGTTCTCACTGGAGAGTTAATAGGGAACACCGCCATACCTCGGTATTGCGCTACGCTATTAAGTCCCCAGCGAGAACATGGCCAGAGATGAGGTCATCTCCAGTATCTTTCAAATTGCTTTCTTGATAGCAACTCTACAGGGCCCATGTTCCCGAAGCTATCCTTAGGGTAGCGATATCGCATAAAATCGGAAAATTTAAACATATTCAAGAACAGATTGGACACATAATGTGCAAACCAAGAAATAAAACTTAACTATCAAAGCAGCCTAACTCTATAGCAGCCTAGCACAAAACGGAACATAGAGGCTTTTTAGTCTGCGTTCTGCAAATCAATCTTATCTTATGAGTGTAACGATGTCGCTATCCTGACGATAGCTTTGGGAACATGGGCCCAGAACTTTGTTCGAATTACTAACCTATTAGATTAGTATGGAGCTTTAGCACACTGACTCACAACTAGATATCCATTGTGTGAGACGATCACTTTCCAAATTGGTAGAGATGGAATCTAAAATTGAACATTTGTTTCAGCGAAACAGCTCTCTGTAGCCGTCATCAAATGATTCCATCTCTCATCTGACCTCGTATGCCGTCATAATCAGCTCAGCATGTGTATGATGACGTCATAATCATTACGTCACAAAGGGTTCCATATAGACGTCACCAAGTCTCAAATACTCCGACACGTTGTATGTATTGTATGGCTTTGTAATTGTTTGCTATTTAATAAACATGCTGTTGAATATTTTGAAACTAATTTGACTGTAGGCAGCAACAGCGCCCAGTCAAATTAGTTTCAAAATATTCAACAGCTTAAATGTGTTGTTTTTTGGAAATTTATAGTCAGGGTGTTCAGAGATCGATCGATCCCAACACGGGCGAGGTGTGGGTGGAGCTTAGCTAGAGATGGGCGGGGCATAGCTAAAACCGGAAAGGTCCATTATAAATTCGCAATGGATGGATACTTTTCCAGCTTTGTCCCGCCCATTCCTAGTTAAGCGCCGTCATCTTTGTACGTGTGTTAGAATCGTTTTGAATCTAAATCATTAATAGTCCAGTAGAAATCAACAGAAATATAGGCTAACCCGGACATTTTGTATAACAGACGATTTTGTGTTCCAAACACTTTTTATGACTGTCCAGAGTCCACACAAGAAATTCTCACAAATTCACACTTGGGGGAACCTGATTTTTAACCCTTTGAAGTTAAGGAACGAAATGTGAAAAATATTTAGCATAAATAGGTAATCTGTTGAGAATTTTATAAAATTAGACCTACTGACAATTGCTATTGTCAATTGTGTATATGACAACAGATCCCAGTCAAATAACCTGTAAGACATACTAATGTGAATTAAAATTAATCAGTAAAACCTGTCTATAACAACCATATATGATTTGATACATCAGTGTGAATTCCAGAACATGGTACATCAATGTACGGGCAGTTTTTTTAAAGATCTGATGGAGAGAGTTACACATATGGACAGCATGTTGATCGCAACTATGCAGTCAATGATATAAATATTCCTAACGCTATTATTCTTACTATTACAATAATATATAGTCCGGGGTAAATTTAGAAAATGTTACTTGATTCAATTATAAAACGATAAATTTAAAGAGTCAAAATCACATTGTTCATGCTAATTAATGGTTTAGTACAATTATGTCTGACCCTACGCAAGAAAAAACACGTGTTGTATGTAATGTTTCCCATGATAGCAGCAGTTCTAGAAAACTTAGTCATAAAGGGCTTTCAACGCTGCTTGACGCTTCAAGGCTTCGTGGAGATGGTATTGATTTGAAACTATCTCCGTCGAACGAACATTATGTACACGATAAATGCTACAAAAATTACACGTTGCCTAGAAATATTGCAAAAGTGCAACAGCAAAACAGAAACGATGAAGGAGTACGACCATCTACCCCTACACTGCGCTCCGAATCTAATCATTATGATTACCATACTCATTGTTTGATATGTGCTGAAGAGCTCGACTTTGATGCTGTCCGCCGTCACCCTGAACGGCATTCTCACATAAGCAATATTGAATATGTTAGTAAGGGTAAACTCAGTGTAGTCCAGGGAACATTGTTAAACGCGTGTGGCAAAAGGCACGATTCGTTAGCGAATATCTTGAACATAGAATACTTTTTGCAGGTGACCTATGTGCTGTTAAAGCCAAATATCATCGCCAATGTATGCAAGAATTCATCTCTTGTAGAAACATCAGTTCGTGTGGTGCTTCTGGAAGTAATGCCCGGAACTTTGATGAAATGAATGATGTGGGCTTTAACCATCTATGCAATTGGCTAACAGCACCAGAACATCAACAGCGCCAGTTCACTTTACACGACCTTCGTACGCAATTGACCACCTACTTGCCAAATGGTGTACCCGCATATAGCATAAAGCACGTCCAGCGTCGTCTGCTCGGCCGATTTGGAACAGATGTGACAATATCCCAGGTTGAAGGCAAGACAAACGTGGTCACCTTGACTGATAGAGCATCTTCTATCATACACGAATCACATGCAGCATCAACCAGTGACGAGAGTGATGAAACTTTGCGACTTGTTAGACTGGTGGGATCTATGATTAATCAAACAATTAAAGATATTGATCAACCATCATATGTGTATCCAGAACCGTCCAGTTTAGACCTTCAAAAGCTTGAAATCGAGGTGCCAGATGCATTGAAACATCTTATTTCATGTATCTATTCTGAACCTCGTAGTGAATCTGCCAAGTTGAAAATAAACTTAAGATGGTATCTGTATGTCATGTTATCATGCAAGCTGTTGGAAAGCAATCATTTGTATCACCACTGATTCTGTCCATTGGTTTGTTCATCCACCAGTCTACCCGCTCCCGTGTTATCATAGATATGCTCTCATCCCTGGTACTCAGTGCTTCCTATGACCAGGTAATTGCATTTCAGAGATCTGCAGTTGGAAGCACATCCGTTGAATACCTGGGCTCGTGGAGAAGAAGGATGGATGGGGTGTCTGTCAATGGGTAGCTGACAACTTTGATTACAACGAGGACACGATTTCTGGTCACGATACAACGCATGTGATGGGGATCATTTCGTGTCAAACAATGGCATCAACCGAAAGCAGGGCTAACCCAGTTGGGGCAATATGTCGTAAAACTATAACTGCTGATGAGATCCAAGAAGCTGGTGATTTTGGGAGCTTCATGCTACCCTACACGTCTTCTAATAAATCCCTAATGGCAGATGTAAGAATAAAGACCATTAACCCCATCAGCTCACCTATTGCTATGCACGGTCAATTACACACATTGTGGTTGTACTCTAGCCTTCTCACAAGTCAGCCACCAAACTGGCAGGGGTTCATGTCTGAAATAACGACTTGCAACAATTTCCACTGCACGACAGTAGTTTACAACCCCATGGTACCTTTGAATCCAGGAACAAATAAAGCTGTATATAGTACCATGATGTATGTGCAGTCCCAATCCCTAAAGGCATGAGCTCATTCGTAGCATCAGTAGTACATTATCAGAGGCTTGATGCGCCTGTATGCGTTATATTTGATAACTATCAAAACTGAGACCACAAAGATCAAGAACAGAAGTGACGACGGCTTAATCAAGTTGGCGCTCCTGATGTAGCTGTCCAAGACAACACACCTGTTCCAGGAAACAAAACTGGCTTTCTATCAAACAAACGCAACAAGCAGAATACCATAAATCTGTTGGCAAAACATTTATCAGATGCAGATATTGAGGTGGTACATGCAGTAGATGAAGGCGATGCTGATGTGGTGATTGTAAGGAGAGCATTAGCATTGGCAGGAACTGAAAGAACAACGATAGTTGTTGCTCACGATACAGACATATTGATCTTACTCCTCTATCATGTAAGCACCTCTGCAAATATTTTCCTACAAACAAAGAAACATAAGCTATGCATCAAAGTGGCCACAGAGATCTTAGGCAAGGAATTGTGTATGTGCCTGCCATTCGTCCATAGTATGTCTGGATGTGACACGACATCAGCTTTATATGACATGGGCAAAGTAAAGCATATGAAAATGATCCAATCTTCACCAACCCTCAGACAAGATGTCCTTGCATTTGGCGACATCTCCAGATCAAAGGCGGATATAATGGTTATTGGTGAAAAGTACATTAAGTCTTTGTATAGTGCTGGATCAAGAAATCCTGGCTTAGACAATCTCAGATACATGACTGCCATCTCTCCTAAGCATGTACCAGTTGAAAGGATGCCACCCACACGTAGGGCAGCATACTTTCATAGCCTTCGGGTTCATCTCCAAGCAAGCACATGGCTTCACCTAAAAACTGTGTTAAAGAAAGAACAGTATGGTTATGCAGTAGAACAAGGATCAGTGACGGCGATCATTACGGACAAGTCAGCAGCGCCTCCGGAGCTACTTCTAAATATAAGGTGCCAGTGTAAAAGCAGCACATGTCTGTGTTCCTCGTGTAGTTGCTCCAAGAAAGGCATTCCATGTAGCATACATTGTAAATGTGAAGGTCACTGCCTTAACAGCTCGAAATTTGAAAGTGAAAATGCATAGACAAATTTCAGCCATTCTGCCTGTTCGCTGTGTTTCACGACAGTCGCTTAGTTTGCATTAGATTTATAGTTTATCAAGTGATTTTGAAGATGACATACTTTAAACTGTACAACACTTCCCAAAACACGGGTTTTTAGAGTCAAAATACATATTACCTGGTTATTGGTCATCACCTTGGCGGCTATTTTGAATTTCCTCTAAAAAACATATTTCCCCATGTGCGAATTTTGGAGAATTTTTCTGGGATGTATTTTGGGCCAAAATATTCAGGATATACAGTGTTAACCCCAATGGAAAATGTAGTCTGCAGAAATTCAGTATGCAGGCAGTCAATCGTTACAGATTTTTAAAAGAACGTTGTATTACTCTAAATAGTTTAATTTGTTTATTGAAAAAATAATAAATTATTGCAATTATATACAAACAATAATAATAATGTAATATATACAGATGATAATCACGTGCTTAGACTAGCAAGGTTAGCGCTGAAGTAAATGTCACATGTTAATGAGACGGAAGACCAGTATGGTGTTCATTTGGAGAACACTGTTGTTGAATAGTAGCGTAGCATAATTGCTACCATTGACAACAGTCCAGGTGTTAAAGTGAGCACACAGAATATAAGATTCAGATTCAGATTTTTTTATTTACACCCAGGCCACATAATGGCATATGGGGAATATGAATTTACAGAAATTATAAATGTTATGGCGATCAGACATTATATATCAAATCATAATTACATATTTTGGTATTTATCTAGTTATATAACCACTGTTTGTGCTTTCGGTAGTAGTAGTAGTAGTAGTAGTAGTAGTAGCAGCAGCAGCAGCAGCAGCAGCAGCAGCAGCAGCAGCAGCAGCAGCAGCAGCAGCAGCAGCAGCAGCAGCAGCAGTAGCAGCAGCAGCAGCAGTAGTAGTAGTAGTAGTAGTAGTAGTATAACTACTTTAGTGTATAATGTCCGCAGCAAACGGAGACTGGATTGTCACAACAATCTTTTAAAAAAGTAATAAAGTGTGCACACATAATTTATGAAAGCATTTAAACCAAAGGAAATAGTTCTAGGTTTTATGCAATATCGTTTTGCAACAGCCAGTAAATGTGTTGTGCCCACAGTCACACCAAAATGCTTGAAAATAAAATTGTTAAAATTCTATACTTTTAGAGGCTTAAATTGTGTAGGCCATATCCCAACGTCATGAAATGAACTAAATCTTGACATCTTGATGATTTCAGCCCGTATGAATTATTGTATTTTAATTGTGAAGTTGCATTAGGGCTTTAAAGGGCTACCATACCGCGGAGACCGGCTTAAATGCATTTTTAATCACAATGGCTAATTGTGTTCAAATCAATAATGATAACAGCATTCAACTGATAGTGCATAATGAGATGTTAAATGCTAAACTTAAACAGTACCACGTATAGAGAGGGATGCATATCTAGTTATGACCCGCCAATTCATGAATCCTTTTCCTCAGTCAATCATATGACGTCATAATCAATTACGTGACGTGTAAGCTAACTTCATAATCATTACGGCATGAATGATTCGATTTAGTCCGTCTTAAACGCTTAATAGTCCATCACGTTGTATGAATTGTACGCCTTTGCTATTTAATAAACATCATGTTCAATATTTTGAAACTAATTTGACCGGGCGCTGCAACAGCACCCAGTCAATTAGTTTCAAAATATTCAACAGCTTGCCTGAGTGTATAGTTTTCTAGAAGTTGATAGTGCGGGCAGGGATCGATCGATTCCAACACGAGCGAGGTGTGGGTGGAGCTTAGCTATAGAGATGGGCGGGCGGGAAGGTCCATTTCTAGCTAAGCTCCGCCTACTTTATACCGGTATTTGAAACAAGTTTAACTCTATAAACCCTGAATTCCCTGAATCTCAATCTCACAGTAAGTCTACGGGTAAGCTGTTTGAGGGGGGGGGGGGGGGGGGAGGAGGAGGGGGTTGTGCCGAAACATCTCCCATGCAGTCAAATTAGTTAGAAAATATTCAACAGAATTTTGAATAAATTGTAAATTCATCAAAGCCATACAATGGATGAATCCAATCTGTCACTCATTTTTTACGCCATAATCAACTATGTCACATATACGTGTAGGTTGACGTCACAATCATAACTGACAGGTAATAAATACTCCGTCATGAAGTTTGAGAAGTCCGTCAAGTGTACGAATTGTATGTCTTTGATGGAGTTACGATTTAGTCAACATTCTGTTCAATACTAGTCAAATTAGTTTCATAATATTAAACAGCTTATCTGTATAATGGACCTTTCCAGTTTATCCATCCATCATATAACGTCATAATCAACTATGTGACATATCCTACGACGTCATAATAAATTACAGCATGGTTCTCTTAATAGTCCGACATGTTGTACGAAATTGTAGGCACATGTCTTTGTTATTTAATAAACATCCCGTTGAATGCCATAGACAGCAACAGCGCCCAGTCAAATTAATCTCAAAATGTTCAACAGCTTACCTGTATAGTTTTAACATTGATGTATGAAGGCTTGTCACAGGCAATAAGGCTACTCTTATAAAAAGAAATATCGTCATTTGAATCATGTGCTTCATAGGAAGGGCATACAGTTTCAATGAGTAAACACTCACAGTAGGCCCCTACGCGTGCTTGCGTCTGTCACGATTGTAGTCTTGTGAGCTAGGGGTGGGAGTGGGGTTGACGGGGCGTGGCGTGTGAGCGTCATTGTGTAGTTGTACATCTGTTTGCTTTGACGTGCGTGCGTGCGTGCGTGAATTTGCGTGTGATGTTAGTGAGTATATTTAGCACATTGACCGTTCCAAAAGAATAAATGGGAATATAATAGTATTGCATTGTGCGCCTGTCAGAGTCGAAGTGTATACGTGCACGCGCGCGCGTGTGTGTGTGCGTGAGTGCGTCTGCGTGGATGTGTCAGTGAGCGGGTGTACATCTGTGCGTTTTAGCGTGCGTGCGTGCATGCGTGGAGATGTTCAATAGTGAGTGTGTCTAGCGCACTGACTGGCCAAATATAAATGGGCATAGTCTCTTTATTGCACGAGCCCTTTGAAGTCATGTGTAGTATTTATCATATAATCTCGTTACTGTCAGAAAAAGCTTGGAGACGAACTCTGGTCTAGCACACTTCTTTGCCATTTCATGATATCAATATTGTTGGTGGTTTGTCGCTGTAACCATGGATTATTGTCACGTGATGATTCTGATTGCGGTTTCTGGTCCAAATTACACTGCTCTGATAAGACGTATTCATATGGAGTTGTCCCCGCAGGACCTTGATCCGAGGATGCCGTCACCTCGTGAAAATTCTGGAAATAAATCAAAGTTAAAATCAAGGCATGTCATATTTCGAAAAGTTGATTGATATATAATGGGCATATAAGAAAATTGAAAATAATAACAGTTGGTTTTTTTCATTCGTGTATTGACTTCCATCAATTTTGTAGGCCTATGCTGGGACATCTAGGAGAGCATAAGTCAACATTCCATCCTTCTGTCCACGTGTAACCCATAATAAAACAGGGCCTATTCAATTTGTGTGCTATGCGATACTTTTCCATATCTTTGATCGAAAACCGTAGACATCAATTGAGGAATCCATGTCTGGCTACACCGCCCATTTATAGCTAAGCTCCGCCATCTTTGCACGCGTTTTGCAGTCAATTTTCAACCCTGATTTACCAGAATCCCAAATACAAAATAACAATACAGGAAAACTGTCGAATATTTTGAAATTAGTTTGATTGGCGATGTTGCTACCTATGGCAACAACAACTTCCAGTTATACCAGTTTTAAAATATTCAACAGAATGTTTAGTAGGCTAAATTGCAAATCCATCATAAACATACGATTCGTACACTTTAACGGCCGTTTCGAGCTTCATGACGCGGTTATAATAAATATGATTGTGACGTCAGACCATATGTGATATAAATTATGACGTGGCAGATGGGGTCCCTATATCGAATATGGTATTGGGATGATCACAATCTAAGATTGATCCAGGCCACAAACAAAGCAAACATCTTGAAATGTGCCTTCCATATAATACTATGTGACTTTGGTAATGATTAAATATTTCGGAAACATACTGGGGAAGATGTTTCAATATTGGTATGAAAGCGAAATCCGATATGGCTACCGGGTTGCCATCGCGAAAATTAAGTTGCTCTACATAGCTTGAATAACTCTAGACTTTGGAATATGTGCGGTGTGGGTAGGATCCCGTCCCCAATATAGGGATCTGGTCTGGCATTCAAGTAGCTGATGCCATGATCAAAATACGCCTCATGTTAAGTGACGTCACAAACAAGTGCTGTATGTTCGTCAGGAAAGGGGCAAAAGGTCCGATAGTAACGGTCTTAATCGCGTGTTCTTGGTGAATTTACAATATAATAAGCATTCTGATAGGCAGCAACAGTTCAGTCAAATTATTTTCAAAATATTCAACACCTTAGCTGTATATTTACCTTCAAATTTAGATTTTAGGATTTCGCGATTCAAGATGTTAACATCAATTCAAACGCACAGACACACTGGGATGTGCTTAGCTAGAAATGATCGGGCACAGCTAGAAATGAGATGTGTACAGTTACAAATGGGCGTGGCATAGCTAGAAGCGGATCCCTCTATCGGTATGGATGGTCACTTGGCGGCCATCTTGAAAATCAATGGCAGTAGCATAACGCCATGTAGCTTTGTCTGATAGGAGCGTTCTATTTCTAGCTATGCCCCACACATTTCTAGCTATGCCCAGCACATTTCTAACTAAGCTCTGCCCGCTTTGTACTTGTGGTGGAATCAATTTATATACTTTGAACCCTAAATTACCAGAATTCTAAAATCTGTTGAATATTTTGAAACTAATTTGACTGAAGAATGTTGCTGTTCACAGTAGTTTCAAAATAATCAACAGAATGTTTATTAAAGTGTAAGTAAATCCATTAAGGACATATAATTTGACGTACACTTGACGGACCTTTTGATGTTCAAGAGAGAGCTAGAAAAACCATGATGATTGTGGCGTCTGCTACCTCGTGGTGTAACTGATTATGACGTCAGATACTTGAGTGACAGATCAGATCCCTCCATTAGCAGAAGACCGGGTTGCTATAGGTTCTATGATACATTTTAGGGAGCTTGTTCTGAACATGCCTGGTTTCGCACAAATTATGTACATTTTAATTAGATTTAAAAAGGAATAACAAACTATGAAAGAGGAAAATAAATGATTTTCCTGCAAATAAGCTTTATGTTGATATACAACATATTAAACATTGCATTAATTAACAAGTTAGCACTCAAACAGGCCAAAAGCAACTTCTGCAGTGGTCTTGAGAAATGTCCATTGGCAGACCAAGAGAAGACCTTTTTTTTTTAATTTACCACTGGAATGACTGGCCCGATAACCGAGCCCGTGATTCCAGTGGAAAATTTTCAAAAAATAGTCTTCTCTTGGTCTGCAAATTGAGATTTTTATGAGAAAATTGAAATTTTCTTGAGCAAATTCGAGGGCTAAAGGATTAAAATAATATCGACCGTCATATTTTACATCTTTGTGGCAACTTAGTTTCGCGCGACATCGTCAAATAGAGATACTCCGTAATTTTAGACAACATTTCCAAAATGCATTTTAATGCATTTTAATACGCTTTAGTTTGCTATGAAACGTGTCATTGTTTATTTGTTTATGCACTAGCCACATAAAGAGGTACGAAAATGGGTATTTTATCGACGGTCATTTTGTACAAAAGTCTCCTGTTGATTGTTTCTCAAACCTTTGAGAGGTGTGGATATCCCGACTTTCTTAGGTGTCACTTGGGAACATGAGAACCATGTTTAATCCTTAAACACTCATATCAGCAAAAAAACGGCTTCTGCAGCGGTCTTGAGAAATGTCTATTTGCAGACCAAGAGAAGACTATTTTTTGAAAATTTACCACTGGAATGACTGGCTCGATAACCGAGCCAGTTATTCCAATGGTAAATTTTCATAACTAGTCTTCTCTTGGTCTGCAAATGGACATTTTCTATGACAAATTGAAAATTTTTGGAACAGATTCGAGGGTTAAAACAAGATCTCCCAAAATTGGTCGCCGAGTATAGGGAGCGGTCTATATGATTTGAGGAGTAACAGGTTCCGGAAAATACTTGAAGATTTTCCGGATAATATTTTCCTGTAAATTTACATATTAACCTATGACTGACTGATTAATAATTCCTTATTTACTTACAAACTGATGCTGATCTACATGTGATGGCATGGCGAGTGCCGAGATCTTGGGTACATCAGGAGAATATTCTTGCAGCATCGTGTAGACGTCTGAATCATGATTAGAATTGGAGCTACAGAATTGCTGTAAAGCTTCCCACAGGCCGTCCGTGACACCCGAGGCGCCACATATCGCATCCTCAGAATCAGTAACAATGTCTTGTAGTCTGTTAATGTAATCTATGGCACAACGAAGAATGTTAATTTTTGATATTTTCTGATCACCTGCTAACACTGGCAACCTCTGTCGAAGTTGGTCAAACGCAGAATTCACGCTCCCCACGCGCGCTCTTTCGCGCTGGTTACGTTTCACCACGTATGTTTGAGGACGCTGGGCGTGAGGAACGTGTGTGCGTTTACGTAAACGTGTCCTTGGCCTTGTGATTGCACTTGTACTGCACGTAGGCCTAATGGAATCTAGCATGCACGGGCTATGAGCTGTAACTGACTGAACCATGGTTGGCACTTGATGCTGAAAGTTCTGTGTATTTTCGCTTAACTGACGAGTCTCATCTAACATGATATCGCTCTCTGTGATAGTTAGATTAAATTTCTAGTTCTCTTTAAAACTTAATAATTCCCGCCGACAATAAGATAAAACTTCGGTATGGGGGGCTTAGGAAGAGTGTTTAGTCTTTTATATTGGAATCAAGGAGGGGTCTTTGAAGGATCTGGTCGATTGTCTACTCCAAATCCAACACCTTTTGTTTTTCGCACATCCCTGAGGCCTCGGTGCGTGTGATGTCAGTAGGATATTGCTAATTGTCCGCAGAAAATTATTCGGACATTGTTACCTTTCGCTATGGTCATTACTGTAAAGCGTGCCTTAAGCGTGCCACTCGCGCCGCCCAATTATGTCGCCCATGCGCAGCGTCATGGCTCACTGGTCATCCATGCACTGCATACTTGTAATGCTCCGAGCTATACATCCTAGGTAATTAACCATTTTCGGACTATATGTCGTAAATTATATGTTTAAATCATAAATGTATTATTTAGTATGATTTTTAAAAATTAATCCTGCCTGCGATTGACTTGTGCACTTAAATGGCTCAATAACGGATTTCAGTCAAACTGTCTTAGAGATAGACTTTATCTCTATCAGTTTAAATTAGATGTCCTCTAGCACGGATTCAGAACGAAAGGGTTTAGCCTGAAGAATATTTGAAGAGGATTTTGATGAAATTGTAACAAATTACTTAATCTGTTTTAATAGAGCTTTACATTTGCTTTTATGTCAAATCTTGTAAATACCAATTGAAACAAATTTTCTTCTTAATTTGTGTCATGATTGGATACACTTAGAAACTATCTATCCATTTCTCGCATCGATTTTATTATTTATCCACGTGAAAAGTGAGCATAAACATGCGATAGAACATGGTGGATTTATTATCATCTATCCATTTACGGGATTATAGAAGAATGGTCGTTAATACTTAGGCCAATGTGGTCTCGTTATTTCTTACTTGAGTAGCTCCCACTACCACGATACACTCAAATTCCGTATTAAATGTATTGGCAGGGAATCGGAGCCACAACCGGCGAATGCGCCAAGCATCATATCTCTCACACGCTTCTTTAGGGGCCGAGCGGGTAAGGGGGCGTGGGGGCCGCAAGCGCGATATTTCGGCTGCAGAGTGGGGGGGGGGGGCCTAGGTAAATGGATTTGGCCTGGCCTGGGATAGGGATGAATCCACTTACTTTTGGTTAGGCTGGTCATGCACAGAAAATTGCAGATGGTATCTTCTGCCTGTTCAAACTAAATATGGATATTCATGTGATTTCTTTACGTTATGAATTGCCCATCACATCTATAGCAAAAGGGCGCCCAAATACATGCTCAGCACTCAGCAATTCTTTTGCTGAGGCTCACACGCCCCACGTTTATTAATAGAAAAGCCATACAATTCGTACAACAACGCTTAGTCCGTCATCAATTAAGCGTTCGTGACGAATTTAGCTACGTCATTCATGGCGTAATTGCTGATGACGTCATCCTACACACGGTTGATTATGACGCCATATGATTGGTGAATAAGTTGGAACCCTCCTTAGGCAGAAAATACCTTCAAATCCAGTTATGTATATAATAATCAACAGTAGGCCTACGTCATTATTTTGCCTAGGAAACATGTTGAATTAATTTCTGAGCTGCACTGCCCATTATTTCTCTAACATTGTTCAGAAACTTTAGTTTAGTCTAATTTACATGCCAGCTTATTTATCATTCAGTTGTCAATGGAGTTGCGAGTTGACAAGCCTCCAGTTAACATTAACATGTATCCTGATGAATGCTATCTTGATTTGATTTTGTAAGATTCGTCACTGGAATTATTGAGCGGGCAGACGCCTCAGGTGAAATAGCACAGGTAAAGGTATCCACTACACCTGGCTCAAGAAACATCTGCTCGCCACGTATATAAACATCGCCATCAGCTCATGTACATTAACCAGCGCATGATGTCGTCACACGTATTCAGTTACTAACACGAAATTAAAGTGAGATGGAATTTGATGTAAATATATGTCTTTTATTCATACATGACAATGGACCTTTCCAGTTTATTCATCCATCATATGACGTCATAATCAACTACATGACGTCATAATCATTGCGTCGTGAATGATTCGATTTAGTCCGTCTTAACCGCTTAATAGTCCGCCAGGTTGTATAAATTGTATGTCTTTACTATTTAATAAACCTGCTGTTGAATATTTTGAAACTAATTTGTCTGGGCGCTGTTGCTGCCAGCTTACCTGTATAGTTTTCTGGAAATTGATAGTCAGGTAGTTCAGGGATCAATCGATCCCAACACGGGCGAACCGTGAGTGGAGCTTAACTAAGGATGGGCGTGGCATAGCCAAAACTGAAACGGTTCATTGGTATTGAGTCACGACCCGCTCACTGCATATATGCATCATACAAAGATAATGGTGGCTTTGCAGACTTAGATAGGAAACTCAAATGATAATGTAATATGCACCCAGTATTGTATTGGAATTGAAAAAGCGTTAGACTACTTGTAAAGGAATGGCCTTTGCGTGTGTGAGTTGGATTAATCAGCTTAAATGAATAAATAAATATACGTATGTGTCTGTTAGCTAGGTGTTTTTGCGATTGGTCAGTCGTGAACTTTCACACGTCCATGATAAATTAACTACAATATACTTTATGATCAATATGAACACCAGCCCACGTGCACGTCAATGCCCACGCGTACGTCAATATGTCACCACATGGATTAAATCATTAGAGTAGTTTCAGCACGTATGTTGTCTCCGCCCATTGAGCTTGACATCCATATATGCAGTGTAGACATACCACACATATTTTTTAATAATTTGTTGATAACCGTATATTAGAGATGGCTCATGTTGTATTATTATTATTATTATTATTATTATTATTATTATTATTATTATTATTATTATTATTATTATTATTATTATTATTATTATTATTATTATTATTATTATTATTATTATTCACTTCATTGGTAAAATAGAGGGACACATTTCTAGCTATGCCCCGCCCATCTCTATCTAAGCTCCACCCACGTTTTTGCGCGTGTTGGGATCGATTTATAGACTTCGAACCCTAAAATCTCAGAATCCAATTTTCAACGTAATTATACAGGTAAGCTGTTGAATATTTCGAAACTAATTTTACTGGGTGCTGTTGCTGCCTATTGTATCAACAGCGTCCAGTCCAATTAGTTTCGAAATATTCAACAGCATGCTTACTAAATAGTAGACATATATAATTCGTACAGTAACGAATTAGTGATATGTATCTCCAATTCAATGGAGGAATCCAGTTATAGCTATGTCCCGTGTTGGGATCAATCGATCTCTGAACTCTATGACTATCAATTTCTAGAAATCTATCCAGGTAGGCTGTTGAATATTTTGAAACTAATATGACAAGCAGCAGCGCCCAGTCAAATTCGTTTCTAAAATTCAACAAAATTTGTATTAAATAGTAAAGATATACAATTCCGTACAACAATGCTTAGTCCGTCATCAATTAAGCGTTCCTGACGAATTTAGCTACGTCATTCATGCCGTATTTGACTATGACGCCATTCTACATCTCACGTAGTTGATTATGACGTCATATGATTGATGGATAAACTGGAATCCTCTATTGATTTTGTCGTCATATACATGTACTTGAGTGACAGATCTGATTCATCTATTATGCACACTATCGGACAGTCCCATCAAATACAGTACAGAAAGCCCCTCAGCTTACAGGCAGTCAGACAAAGACGTGACACATTCATTAACAAGGATATATTATCTCCAATATCTGAAGACATTACAATTCGTACAACAACGCTTAGTCCGTCATCAATTACGCGTTAGCGACGAACTTAGCTACGTCATTTATGACATAATTTATTATGACGTCATCCTGCACATCACGTAGTTTATTATGGCGTCATATGGTTGATGGATAAGCTGGACTCCTCCATTACACAACAGAAGGCACTTTTATAGGATTAAACAAGCCGCTGTATGCGCACGCTGGTTAGATACATGTCTAATTGGCCGGTAAAGATCGGTACAAACTGGTCACGATTGATGCTAGAAGGTATTTGACCTACCGACATACAAGCCCTGGGCCTGTGCCTTTATTACCAAAAGGTGTGAGTGAAAAGCGTCTACCTGCAATTAATCAAAATTTTAACCATTTTCCGGGTGATAGCAAAATTAACATTCATACGTTTAATCTTGTGGAAAATTAACGTACAGTTTTGAAACCTGCATTGATGAAAACTTTTGGTGCCTTAGACATGCTCAAATACTATATAATAGCTATAGACGTTGGCAATTTTGAGTTTCCTGTAGGAGTGAATATGAAGAAGTAGATTCACCATACACACCAGTTTGAATTCACTGCTACACCAATATATACTATTACAATGGACATTTCCAGGTTTTGCAAAGCCCCGGCCACCTCTAGCTAAGCTCCACCTACACCTCGCTCGTGTTGAGATCGATCGATCCCTGAACTCCCTGACTATCAATATCCAGAAAACTAAACAGATAATATGTTACATATTTTGGAACTAATTTTACTTGCCCTGTTGCTGCCTATAACAGCGCCCAGTCAAATTAGTTTCAGAATATTCAACATAATCTTTATCAAATAGTAAAGACATACAATTCGTACAACAACGCATAAGCCGTCTTCATTTACGCGTTCGTGACGTGCTTATCTACGTCATTCATGACGCCATTGATTAATATGTGATTCTACACGTCACGTTACTAATTATGACGTCATGTGATAGATGGATAGAGGGGAAAGGTCTATTATTAAGGCCACCGTATAATAACAGAAAATAATTAACATAGCGATACAAATCAGAATCCATATGCACTTAACTACATTTATTTTGCAATTATCAACACAGAAAGGCAAGCGTAACAAGTTGGATGACAGGCGTGACTCTGCGGCATACTGTGGAGTAACTGCGCTCATGTATGGATGAGTCTACCAAGTACTAGAGTAAGGGTTTTCCGGCTACCCAGTAGAGTCAGTACCGCGTATGGCAATCGCTAAAACTGATTACATAATTTACAGTCTGACACCTTCTGTGCACGGCATTTGTGGTATTTTTGCCCATTCCTCTGGTCGAGCTGAAATGGCCGTCCCAAGCCTGTACAATGGGTCTGGAGACCGAATTCACTAGTCCATTCGCTCGACACCCTCGTTTTCCAGGTAGATATTAACCGCCACCGCCGGTGCGCTGCGTGGTCGCGCATTATCACCCATAAGGACCTTTGCCCTATTGCACCGGTATAGGCCGAGAAAAGCGATGCGGAACTTCATCCCTATACCGCACACCTTTCAGAGAGCCATTCTGGATACAGTAGAGGTCTGTATGGCGACCAGCACTAATGCCATCCCACACCTTGACCGAACCTCCACCATAGCATCATGTTTCACCACGTTGTCATTAGAAAATCTTTCATTTTGACGTCGACACCCACGAACATATCCATTGTGAAAGCCAAGGCAGATCACGACTTGTCTCTGAATAAGACAACTTCCCATTGGCCGTCTGTAAGAAGGTTCCAAAGTCTACTCCATTCCAGTCCCACGCAAGGGTACCAGCACAACAGTTCAGCGGGTCCTCAAACCACAGGCATACAGTTTGTTTCTAACAGTCTGAGTAGATATCGTCAACACTGTCGTGGCTCCAAAGTAGTTCCGCAATACGGAAGTACTGATGGATCGGTTTCGGCAAGGAGATATGACAAGGAACTTGTCATGTGGTTTTGTGACAGTCCTCGCACATCCTACACCACGGCGTCTGTTCACTTGCCCCGTCTCCTAATACAGGTACCATGCCTTGACGATGACTCACAGACTCACAACAAGGACAACGGCTACTATTTACTGCGTTCAGCGGTCTTGCCGCAGACCAATGTCACGAGAAGGTTCGCGATCATTCAGATGACGCCAATTCCTTCAAACGCAATGCTATTGTCTTCTGCGGGACAACATATGCTTCAGTGAATGTCAGCAGACTGCGCTTTTCAGGCTCAATCCCGGCAAGCATGAGCAATCCGCTAACAGTTGACTGCATACACTGATGCACAGTGTTGCTTTTTCTGCATTCCACTGTCAGTAGAGTGTCTAAGCTTTTCAATGCACTCGGCATCTTTCGCGACTTCCCATCATTAATTGATAATGAGAAGTTCGTTTTCATAATATCCTGCGATAACGGCTTGATCTGGATCTACCTTTTGTCCAAGAGTTGTATGCTAAAACAACACTCTACAACTATTGATCCCATGTATTCGGATATGCTTCTATGACTATAACTTAATACACCGATCCTGCTGTTTTGTAGATATGCTAACTGTTATATTGTGTATGTATTGTTAATGCATGTATATTTTATGTGTTATATTGTATCTATATATTGTATGTGCTGTATGCGAACGCCGTACTGTATGTTTTTTACGCAATAATTCAATTGTAATTTCCTTTAATCACATTAAGATTAGGCTAGGATGCATTTTCGATAGGAAAGTCTTGTTTTCTGGTATTTTTTATTATTTATTTAGAATATCCATTTCAATTCTTGAGTAGTACATGTTGACCAATTTGATTTTCGTGTAGGAACGGCAGTTTTGGAACAGGCGGAACTTCATAAAGCGGAGTGTCAACAACCATACGTAAATCTTTGAACGATCTTTGAAAGATCATATTCTGACAGACTGCACAATAGACTGAGCCATGCACGTATATAGGTTAATCGCCTTTCAACGCAGAATTGTGAAAATCGATAAATGGATGGGAATCTATTAGTTGAGATCAATTGATATTGTTACGAAAAGTGTGTGAACATTGAGTAACACGTGACCACCTCGATTAGATCATTGTCACATGCATTGCTCCGCCCACATAACACAAGAGTCGCGTCGCCATATCTTTCTGATCTGCTTATAGTAAATTAATGAAGTGAGATAAACAAGAGGACCGTTTACAAGCTCGTGCGTGCGATCTCCGCCTACATGTTTTATACACGTATTATTGTGATAGAATTTGTACTAAACCAATAAAGACTTATTATTAAAACTTTTAACAAGATGATATTTTCTTGGCAATTTCCTCTGAAGTACAATACAAAATTGCGCAAATATAATTATAGTTTGTCTATGCACATTTAACTGTACCTTTCAGGTTTTAGCTATGCCCAGCCCATCTCTAGCTACGCTCCGCCCACACCTAGCTCGTGTTGGGATCGATCAATCCGTGAACTCCCTGACTCTCAATTTCCAGAAAACTATACATGTAAGCTGATGAAAATCTTCAAACTAATTTGACAGGTTGCTGTTGCGCCCAGTAAAATTAGGTTCGAATTATTTGACAGAATCTGTATTAAATAGTAGACATACAATTCGTACAACGTGTCGGACTATTAAGCGTTTAAGACGGACTAAATCGAGTCATTCGTGCTGTAATTGATTATGACGTCGTCCTACACGTCCCATAGTTGATTATGACGTCATATGATGGATGGATAAACTGGAACGGTCCATTACCTAAGAATTAACAACATCAACACACGTATACTTTTCAAGGTTGCGCCGAATAGACATATTATTTTTTTAAACAATGCTAATTGCAGATGTTAAAAAGACGTGCGTAACGCGTATATACGACATTCCTAATATCATATGTTAACATAAGCCTACATATATCATGTATCCCAAAACACCAATAGTGAAATATGACAGACGCGATGTTATTGATGATGAATTACATTTTTATCTTATTGTAGTAAATATGCAAATGAATGGTAAATACACGTAGCACAATATTACATAACTAACATTAACGACGAGAAATTTAAAAGACATTTTTAAATATGCAATAGGAATGTCTATATAAGATTATGCAAATTCTTGCAACACTCAAAAACGGAAAATAAGACAAACATGCCCGAAAGGCTAACATACCAAATCCTTCACAATATTCTGTTGGGTATTTTCAAGCTGACCTGACTTGGTGCTGCTGCTAATTATGGCTGCAACAGGTTCCTTCCATATTTGTTTCAAACAGCTTTCTTGTACAGTTACGGCAAATTTGAGATTCTGGGAACTCAGGGTTAGAATGATTAATATGAACTTATGAGTACTGTTCTGTAAGCATGTATATATTTACTTGCATATATTCTATCTCCGCTGTTACAACAAATTGCCTACTTATTTACTTCCACAGGCTTCCCATAGCTAGCATAAAATAAACAGATCTTGAACTTGAACTACTGCTACTATTAGTACTGCTGCTACTTCTGCTGCTACTGCTATGCTGCTACTATTGCTAGAGCAACTGCTGCTTCTGCTGTTTGTGCCATTGCTGCTGCTGTTGTTGTTGTTGGCGTCGTCGTCGTCGTCGTCGTCGTCGTCGCCGTCGTCGTCGCCGTCGTCGTCGTCGTCGCCGCCGCCGCCGCCGCCGCTGTTGCTGCTGCTGCTGCTGCTATCCCCCCCCCCCTCACCGTCGTGTTATTGAAATACTTGAAATTCATATTTAAATGTTTATTATTCTATTAAATGTATAACAGTACATCGCTTATATACTGCAAGTATGTTATATGTAAAATAGCTCTCCTACCATAAATATTGTATGTAATATTTGTTACCCCATATGCTATTGTGATATCCTGAGCGAAATAAAAGAAACTTGAACTTGGGTCGTTGTCGATCATGTACCATCTCCTCTTAAAAACTTAGCTACAGTGGCTCTTCGTCGATTCCTTTCATAGCCACAATCGTGTATTTGTTGATAACTCCAATTGATGCTCTCGAATGGCACTTAGCAGAAAATTTATCCCCACCCCGCCAACACCCCACCCTCACAATCCTAACCCCCACCCCCACCCCCATCCCCCCCACCCACACACACACACCCCACCACACACTCCGCACCACACCACACCCGGAAAGGACTCCGTTTGTCTAGTTGCCTACAGCCTCGACTTTCTCGTTTGCCTTTGTCATATATCTGTATATATGTTTATGTCTACATGATGTCTCAGCAATAGTCAGTCTTTCTTGGTTTCTTCTTCTTCTTCTTCTTCTTCCTCTTCAATTAAATCTGTTTTCACATTTAACTCTGCCAGATAATACGGTTTTTGATACGATGGCGGTTCAGATATTTTGTGCTACGCGTCTGAATTTTATAGTCATTTATATAATAAAGAAGAGTCGTACACGCACTCTGAAAACAAGCTATTAGCCGATGTTTCTAAAGACGATCTAGATAAATCAATTGATTTGGCAGAACTTTCGAAGGCAGTTAAAGAACTAAACAACAAATCTCCTGGAATAGATGGCTTACGTGCTGAGTTTTATAAAGTGTTTTGGTGATGATTTAAATGCGGTTTGAGCCAATCCATCCAAAGCTATGAGATTACCTAGACATCATGCAGACGAGCGGTCATTACATTATTAACAATGAATGGTGACCTCAGTCTCATTAAAAATTGTATCTCTCGCATGTGGTGATCTGAAATTGTTTTCTAAAGCCCTATACAACCGCAGTGGTAAAAAAATTTCCGAAACAATTCACGAAGACTATGGTTTTTTGCATTCTCCGGAGAAAGACGGCTAATAACATTAAATTGATAATTGACTCTGTGGAATATTAAAATTCTTATTCACCACCTTTGGGCATGGCGGAAAAGGCCTTTGACCGTGTGAGTCATACTTATTTGTTCAATATGTTAAAAGCCTTTGGATTTGGTGATCCAATTTTTATCACCCGGTCATAGGCCGGACTGTTCCTTGTCCGGAGCTTTGTATACTATTTGTATAGAGCCACTATTGATCAAATTACGTTCTAATGACGGGCTAAAAGGAATAGTCGTGCACGATACCATGGATGATAAGGCTGTTTGTTCAGCTTAAATGCTGATGATTTAACAGCTTTCGCTACTACTGCTCAAGATTTTGTAGATTTACAGAATTGTCTGAAGGTACTTTAAGCTGCGTCCAATGCAAGAGTTAACTTGGAAAAGAACGGGGGTATCTGGGTGGGTACAGGGAAAGATCAGACTGATCGTCCATTTAGGATTACCTAGAGTAATGACGGCTTCAAATTTTTTGGGATATTCATTGGGAATCCACCAGATTATTATAACCGGAATTGGGATAATCTAGAGGTCGAGGTTAATAATACTCTTACTAATTGATTTGCAGGTCGCATCAGTATTTCCAATTTATTGGATGCCTATAAACGTTGGCATAGATTTGTTGTTGTTGATCCTCCAGTTGAAATGTAAATACAATTCAAACGCGGCTAATTAATTTTGTATGGGCGGGAAAACATTGGATGGTTAAAGAATTGACGCCTTTGGAAAATGGTGGGCAAGGATTGGTCATCTATAATTTCGGTTACGAGCATTTCGTATTGATAATGTACAATCATTCTTAAATATGTATGCTTCTCGTCCTTGTTTCAAGTTTTCTAGTTGTCTTTTAAACATGTCTATAATCTGAATTATGATTATCTGTTATTTTATACACACTTAGATATTCAGATACGTGTTTTATTCAACGTGTCTAGATTATCACATCCTGTTTGCAAAGCTGATGTTCTAAATGAACGCTTTTCCTACATCCTTTGATAAAGTATTCTGTGACAGGACTCATAAATGATAATATGACTACCATTGGCGACATTGTAGCAATGATGAAAAGTCTCAATAGATGAGGTATCCCTGAAAATTAGCCATCGTTCGAAAAGAATACGCCAAAATATTCTTATCACATTATGGAAGAGTTTTCCGTTGGAATGAAATAACATACCCACATGTCCTTATTACATTCCTAGGTCTGTGTACCAAATTGAACGTTCTACAAGTACGAGCGATGTTGTTAAATAGTGTGTGTCTCTGACCTCTAATTGTAAGAAAGAACTTTATAAACTTTCATCGCTGCAATATTATTCAAATAACTTACATAGGCCAAGTAATACGATATGGACTGACTCTCTATCGTTTTATATCATATCGATGGAGAATTGCTGGGGTTTTTTTTAGGAATATCCCTATAGTAGTTATGAAGGTGATTTGGCTTGGAAAACTTTACATGGTGCATTAAATACAGAAGTATTTCTTTATCCAGCTGGTTACAGCCATGATGATAATTGCCCTTACTGTGGTCAGCAGGATGATGTGTCTCATATATTTTTTAATGCCCTCGGCTTCAGCCTTTGTTTTTAACTGTCAGAAGAACTGTACTATATTTGATGGAGAATGAAACCTTTACTATGGCTGATAATCCCAATGTTCTGCTAAACGTAAGCGTAAAATACGTCATCGTCGCTGCAATTGGGTTATCACAAATGCTAAAATGGGGACATACGTAACTAGACAAAGGCGTTTAAATGGACGTAATCAGACAGGCCCGCTTCGCTCGCGTGTATGCGTTGAATTTCAGTATCACTTTAATAGAAGTGGGCGTTCAATAGATTTATTTGCAATGTTGAAAACAATGTGCTCATTTTATGGGATCTAGATATTATTGCTGTGTGCTTCATGAAACAATTTATGTTGAGTCACCTATTTATTTATAATATTAAGCTGCCTACTTTATTGTGTTTTATTTTATTGATTGATTGATTGATTCAATATTATATTGACAGGGTGTGATATAAATTTATGAATTGTTTTAATTGTGTGTGCGAATCGTAATAAAGTAACACGAGTCTTCCTCTTCTTCTTCTTCTTCTTCTTCTTCTTCTTCTTCTTCTTCTTCTTCTTCTTCTTCTTTCTGTTGACTAACCGCCTTCAACTTGCTGAAGATTTCGCTAGTTGTGGATGGGTTTGTTTTTAAGCGCGCCATTGTCTTCATCCACGTTAGCCCTTCAACACTTGCAAAATTCCAGTTACTATCCGGTACAATTAAATAGAGGAAAGTTGTTGAATATTTCGGAAATAATTTGACTAGAAAATATTTTCTTTCTAATCTGTAATGGTCGAAGGGAATAAACACGTCTTCATTTTCGTTGATTTTGACCACGTATGGGTAGGCCTATGCCACAATATACAGACATTTAAAATGCTTCAAAATATATGTATAATGTAAGACATATTGCCTAAAGTAACAGCAACGTATAATTAAATTTGCGTGCCTGCGTGCGTGCCTGAGCGCGCGTGCGGGCGGATCCATCAATTGTGCTGGTATATGCCAGGGGAGTCAAATGCATATTGTGCGTATATACCGCACGCACGCACGCACGCACGCACGCGCAGAAGAGCAACAATGATTTCTCCATATTGGCTTTTATCCGAAAAGAAAAACGATGTAAAGAACTCCCCAAAATATTAGTGCGACGATCCACGATCGGGATCTTTGTTTTAAAGACGTTGGGGAAAGGGTACGACACCGTGAAATGCCATAATCTAGGTATCCAAGCAAACTTGCGAGTAAGCTGTTGATTATTTTGAAATTAATTCTACTGGATTAGTGTTGGATTACGTACTAATTTAATGTGACAATGCTGCTTAGTTGAAAGAGTTAGATGAAAGCTTTGTGAATAAACTACCTGTCATTTGGACCCATCAAGTATTTTCAAGTTCACATAGCACATGTTTTAGGTACCATCTCATTTTGGCCACCAGCGAGGTTATATTAAGGCGATTGTTTAGGAAAACTTTAAACATTTTAATGCACTACACCTTTTTGAATAAAAAAATCTTTATAATTAAAGAAAGCCGACTCGGGTAATTACACTCTGGACATACAGTCCAATACGCGAGCATAGCGAGGCACTGTGCTCGTCACGTGTCTCCGGCTGATCATTGTGTGAATATAACAGTTGTAAGTGAGGGGATCTGTGAATTGGCCACACTTATACCATTAGCTAACAATGGGTTAGATACGAGTCATGTTGCGGTACTTAGACATATAAGGCGCAACACCGCAAGTGTCCCGGGGCCGTTGCGCCCACCCCACCAGTAGGCATATTCCGCAGACTCTGAAGGCATAGCAAATACTTATCCTAAGCACCGTAGCCATAATTATGCATTTGACCATGGCCTATACCAGTGTAAATTTGGGTGGATCCGATCTTTCGCTCTAGTATGTGACATCATAATCAATTACGCCACATGTATACTGACGTCACAATCATAATTCACAGGGAATACTCCGCCATGCAGCTGGAACAGTGAGTGAAAAAATTGTATGTCTGTGATGGATTTACTATTTAATAAACATGCTGTTGAATATTTTGGAATTAATTTAACTGGGTACTGTTGCAGCAACAGCATCAAATAAAACGAGTTTCAAAATATGCAATAGCTTAATTACCTAAATAATTACCTTGAAAATGTGATTCTGTGAATTCAGGTTCCAAATCTACCATAACACGCGCAAAATGTGGACGGAGCTTAGGTAGAAATGGGCGCGAAAGAGCTAGAAATGAATACCTCTATTCCAAACATTTTATTATATCATATGTACAAATGGATTGGGCACAAGTTCTAACAACTTATTTCCGCTCTCTCCCTACCGAATAATTACATAGCAGCAAAATATATGTACAGCTAATCAACTCTCTCTCTCTCTCTCTCTCTCTCTCTCTCTCTCTCTCTCTCTCTCTCTCTCTCTCTCTCTCTCTCTCACCTCCCCCCTCTCTCACTCTCCCTCCTCCCTACACCCCCACACCACCCCTCCCCCTCTCTCTCTCCCACCCTCCACCCTCCCTCCCCTCTCTCTCTCTCTCTCTCTCTTTTTCTCTCTCTCTCTCTCCCTCCCTCCCTCCCTCCCGCCCTCCCTCCATATATATATATATATATATGGAGGGAGGGCGGGAGGGAGGGAGGGAGGGAGAGAGAGAGAGAGAGAGAGAGAGAGAGGGGGGGGGGGGGAGGGAGGGAGGGTGGAGGGTGGGAGAGAGAGATAGAGGGAGGGGTGGTGTGGGGGGGGTGAGAGAGGGGGGAGGTGAGAGAGAGAGAGAGAGAGAGAGAGAGAGAGAGAGAGAGAGAGAGAGAGAGAGAGAGAGAGAGAGAGAGAGAGAGAGAGCGCGAGCGGGCAGACCAAGGGATAATATTGTGTCTGCATAGCTGATACAGCGCCATAAACTGGCGCGTGTGCAATCAGTTGGCCCAGCAGGCATATGCCCATGTGATTTTGCGTAGATGACCACAGAACGTCTATTGCAATACGTCTCAGTCCACGACACCATAAGTACAAAGGCCTGGACACAATAATACTGTTATTTAGCAGTCTGGATAAACTGCAATGCACAACCCGCCCGCCCGCCCGCCCGCCCGCCCGCCCGCTCGCCCGTTGGAATTGTTAATCATAACCTACACTATTTTTAAAAAAAACAATCAATGAAAATGAAATTCTGACAATACATCTCCCCTTAATATATTCACTAAGCAAGATTTGCAAGTACAGGTTCAAAATTCCCGGATCCTAAACATTTACTGAATTTGGGAGAAATGCAAACAGATTGAGGTCCTTTCACATGCCATTAATCAAATTAAATTAGAACTAATTATGGCTGGGCATGTTCATGCAATCTAACAACATTTTCACAAAACTCGTAGTCTCTTACGGGGAGATTACTCTGGCGTAAGATATGTTCAAAACTCTAAGATCTTGCCAGAAATAAACAAATTTGATGAGATATTATGTTTCTCAGTCCGGGGCGGTAATTCTGGCAGATATGGCTGGATTTTGCCGAAAAGGGCACATGTGTATCTTCTAGTTGTACTGACAACATTTACCAAGTTTCACAGAAATCGCGACTAGAGGATAGGAGGTGGGCTAACTACCTTACATTACAGACAACCTGGCAGATGGTCAGACAGAAGGACGGACAGACGTACGTTTCATGCCGGGTGGGGGAGGGAATAAACGCACGTACGCACGCATACTGCTATATTTGTTTATTCATAACAGCATGCCCTATATTAAGGCGTAGGCCTACATGTTTTGAAATCCTGAATTCTCTATACGAGATATTATTTTTCTGTTAATGGCAAATACCACAATACACATTAGAATGACCTCTAGATATATAATACCAACCAGCTATGCATTTATACACGGAGCAACGATCAAAGTAATGTGGGGCTTATAGAAAACAATGTGATGATTCCTGTCTGGTTATGTTGTCATGGTCACCAGGTAAACATTAGATCTACATGTACTTCCAGAAACATTACCCTAATTTGCTTAGGGTGAGGTGGAACTGAGTCGGTGCTTTCATTAAGATTAGTCTGTTTATATATGACGCCTTTAAACTCGCAAAGACCGGATTCGGCGACAACACAGAATTTAATTACATACCTATCTTATATATCGGGAAATGTCGGTATTTTAATATTCAATAACTATCGGCCTATGTCTCATTTTGTGACGCATGGATGACTTTAGTTGAAATGCTATCTCAATAGCAATAAACATACAAAATGCGTCAAGATGTCAGAGACATATTAGCGTGTGCGTGTGTGTCAGGTCTGCATGGAAAGACTATGCCATTATTATGCCTACGTAAGATGGTTAAATCTTCAGGCAAGAACAAAGGTAAGAACTCTAGCAACAATTGTATTTAGTTATTGACCAGTTTACTGCCGAGTTGCGTGTTTCCAGCCCTCATACTCTCTTTATCTTGGTGCCGGTATTCATTCTGTGAACAATGTTGCGGAAAGGTGTTGCAGCCTAGGTCAGAAATATGTTTCAGTAATGATCGAAATCGATCGCTCAATTTATTGATTGATCGCTTGATTGATTTAAGACATATGCAACCTTATTTAGCCATCGCACGATACAGATATGATTACCAGCCGACAAGAGATTTAGGAAACTGTTTCTTTAATGTTAGGCTACCTGGTCATTAAGCAACATTATTGTATGCAATCATATCTATCTGTAATTAACCGATGGAGGGATCCGATCTGTCAGTCAAGTATATGACGTCATAATCTATTATGCCACATGTAGACTGACGTCACGATGATAAGGATATATTATAAGCCCGTGATGAAGAGTCTGCGGCTCTGCCAAATGTACGAATTGTATGTCTTAGATTAGATATGTAATAAACATTATGTTGAATATTTTGAAATTAATTTGACTGGGATGTGTAGCTGCCATAGAGAGCAACAGCCACCACCACCACTCAGATTAGTTTCAAACTATCAAACAACCTTCCTATATAGTTACCTTGAAAATGGGTTTCTGATAATTCAGTGTTCAAAGTATATACATATATTCCAACACGCGTACAGAGTGGGTGGAGCTTAGCTAGAAATGGGCGGGGTATAGCTAGAAATGGGCGGGGTATATCTAGAAATGGGCGGAGTATAGATAGTAATGGGTGGGTATGGCTAGAAATGGGCGGATTATAGCTAGAAATGGGTGAGGTATAGCTAGAAATGGGCGGAGCATAGATAGAAATGAGCGCGATATAGCTAGAAATTGGAGGATTATAGCTAGGAATGGGTGAGATATAGCTAGAAATGGGCGGAGTATAGATAGAAATGGGCGGGGTATAGCTAGAAATCGGCGGAGTATAGATAGAAATGGGTGAGGTATAGCTAGAAATGGGCGGAGTATAGATAGAAATGGGTGAGGTATAGCTAGAAATGGGCGGAGTATAGATAGAATGGGCGGGGTATAGCTAGGAATGGGCGAGGCATATCTAGAAATGGGCGGGTATAGATAGAAATGGGCGGGGTATGGCTAGAAATGGGCGGAGCATAGCTAGAAATGGGCGAGGTAAAGCTAGAAATTGGCGGAGTATAGCTAGAAATGGGCGGATTATAGCTAGAAATAGGCGAGGTATAGCTAGAAATGGGCGGAGTATAGATAGAAATGGGCGGGGTATAGCTAGAAATGGGCGCCGTATAGTTAGAAATGGGAGGGGTATTGTAGAAATGGGCGGGGTAAAGCTAGAAATGGGCGGAGAATAGCTAGAAATGGACGAGGTATAGCTAGAAATGGGCGGAGTATAGATAGAAATGGGTGGGGTATAGATAGAAATGGATCACTCTAGCTATTATCTTTGGGATCACACGGTCACGGTTTCAACGGACAATCTGATTATCACATGCGTCTGAATATCTCCTAAAGTATCCATGAACTTATACAGTACCACGGTACCATCTGCTCCCAAACACACCATTTCAATCGGGGTTATTGAGAAGGATGGGTTGGCGCTGTTGCCACCTTCAACAATATGTTATAAACGTTGATATATAAAGGTAATATAATGCTTTTACTGTGTTCTCTTTACATTTGTTGGATTCGCGAATTCCGCTTTACAGATCAGTTTACATCAAAATGTGCGCTCTCTTTACCTGGCCGTTTGACAGGAAGTGACAGTGTCGATACCTTAGCCAAACTTTCATTGGTGAAGCAGACCGGATTACGGAGGTGTGTAGCCCATATGTATCTGGACGTAATTCTTGATATATACGCCATCAAAATTCATACCGCCACCATCCATCCCACCATTGCATCTGATCAATCATATGACGCTATAATCAACTGCGGAGCGTGTAGGATGACGTCATGATCAATTACATGAATTAAGGTCGTCCCGAAACGCAATATTGATGACGACTAAGCGTTGTTGTACGAATTGTATGCCTACTATTTAATAAACATTCTGTTAAATATTTTGAAACTAAGTTGACTGGGCGCTGTTGCTGCCATATAGTCAACACCAGCATCCAGTCAAATTAGTTTCAAAATATTCAACAGCTTACCTGTATAGTTTTCTGGAAATTGATAGTCATGAAGTTCAGGGATCGAGCGATTCTAACACGAGCGAGGGTGGGCGGAGCTTAGCTAGAGATGGGCAGGGCCTAGCTAAAACTGGATTCCTCCATTAATCTTAAGCATAGTAAACATGACACACTCAACAACCCGACATACCACGAGAGTACCAGCTCCACATCCAACTTTGTTCCGAATTGTTTGAATGCCGGGTCATTCTTGGCTGTTGACCTACATCGTTCTGCGTACCTCGAAATAGTTGTGGCCACTCATGCTGCCTTCGTTATTCTCTTCAACTATACCTGTATTGTATCCATAGTGATACTGTTCAGAGGTGGCACCAGGAAATGTGTAGATGGGGTGGGGTGGGAAGGGTGGGCGGTGAAAGAAAGGGACAGGTCTGTTCCGTGTGGTCAAAGTTGGTGTAGTGTCTGGGAGAGGGTGGCGCCTTAACTACGACCGTTTAAGGATCATCTAAATGTGAACCCTAAAGACACGGTGTTGCTTGTTTGCATATTTAATACAATTTATTGGTCATTGTATGTCAACGGAGGATTTCAGTTTTAGCTATGCCCCGCCCATCTCTAGCTAAGCTCCACCCACACTTCGCCGTGTTGGGATCAATCTATCCCTGCCCTCTCTGACGACCAATTTCCAGAAGACTGTGCGGGTAAGCTGTTTGGGTATTTTGAAACTAATTTGACTAGTTTCACAATATTCAACGTCATTCAATATGCAATTGATTTTGATGTCAAACTACATGTGACGTAATTCATTATGACGTCATATATTTGACTGACAGACTGGATTCATCTATTCCTATTTCGGGAGTTATCCTATGGCAGCAACAGCGCCCAGTCAAATTAGTTTCAAAATATTCAACAGCATCTTTATTAAATGGTAGACATACAATTCGTACAACAATGCCTAGTCCGTCATCAATTAAGTGTTGGTGACAAACTTAGCTGCGTCATTCATGACTGAATCTATTTTGGCGCCAGTCTACACGTAACTTAACTGATTATGACGTCATATGATTGATGGATAAACTGGAAAGATCCATTTATGATAACTGATGCTTGTGTAATGCGCCGGATGATGCGACTGGTCTGGCTTAATGAACAAAATCAGATATCCGTTTCATAGAAGATTTGACCATAGGGGTCTACCCTCTTTCGTCGGCACTTTCTGGTGCTCGTAAAGATTTGAGTGTAGGCCTATGTATTACGAAAATGCATAGCCCTTTTTCGGATTCTAATCTACCATGTCAACATGGATTAAAACTATATAAGTAGGCCTACCACAGTTAAACTCTACATCTTGATCATACATACAATGGATCTTATCATTTTAGCTATGCCCCGCCCATCTCTATCTAAGCTCCACCCACACCGCGCTCATGTTGGGGTAGATGGATCTCTGAACTCCCTGACTATGAGTTTCCAGAAAACTGTACAGGTAAGCTGTTGTTGTATGGCAGCAACAGCGTCCAGTCAAATTAGTTCCAAAATATTCAACAGCTTGTTTATTAAATAGTAGAGACATACAATTCGTACAACCTGTCGGACTATTAAGAGTTACAGATGGACCAAATATGATCATTTATGGCGTAATGAGTATGACGTCAACCATACACGCCGCTTAGCTGATTATGACGTCATATGCCGTCAGATTGGTAGATGGATAATCTGGAAAGATGAGTTGTTTAAACAATGCACGTTTTCAATTTTAATTTCAGTTTCCGTGCTGAACGTGTCATCATACAAGATTTTGTACCATGTGTTGATGACGAGCTATCTGTCACAAAAGGCGAGAAGGTCACTGTGCTCTACAGGGACCATGACTGGGTGTATGCAACTAGAGATGATGGTAGAGAGGGATTTGTACCTCTCTCATTCTGTGCCAAACCAGGACACGTTATGCAAACTAGACCAGACACAAAGCCCACCAAAAAAGCAACAAGTCACGAGTTATTGTCATCACAATTTATTAATAAAGATATACCGCCAGGACAGTTAGGGGGAGATGTCACTGTAGCGCAATCCAGTGGTGAACATGGTGGCTACGGGGAAGTAACTCTATTCTCTAAATGTGATTCGGGTCAATATGTTGCATTGTTTGATTTCCTGCCAAGACAAGAAAATGATCTCGCAGTAAAACGTGGCGAGATCGTGACCTTGTTGAATTATGCGGATCCGGAATGGTTCTGGGTGTTGCGAGGAGATACAGTTGAAGGGTTCATCCCCGCGACCTACGCGTGTCCATTAGACAGAAATACGCATGGTAAGTGTGGGCAAATCAATTGATTTCCCAGCAAGTGCACAATGGTCCGTTCCAAGATTATCCATCCATCATATGATGTCATAAGCAACTAGGTGAAGTGTGAGATGACGTCATAATCATGACGTCATGAAGGACTCTATCTATAGTTAGTCTTTAACGCTTAGTAGTCCGACACATTGTACGAATTGTATGTCTTTACCATTTAATAAATATTATGTGGAATAGTTTGAAACTAATTTGACTGGACGCTGTTGCTGCGATAGGCAACAACAGCGCCCAGTCAAACTAGTTTTTGCCAAATATTTATCAGCTTACCTGTATATTTTTCTGGAAATTGATACTCAGTGAGTTCAGAGATAGATTGATCCAAACACGAGTGAGGTGTGGGTGGAGCTTAGATAGAGATGGGCGGGGCATAGCTAAAACTGGAAAGGTTCATTGATATTCTGCTGAATAGTTAGAAAATAACTTATCTGCTAGATAGATGTCACAGGTTCCAATTATGGCATTTTCAATATGATGCATTCACCAGGAATCCAATAAGATGTTCCCAAGCTGATGTGAGCATATCCGGAAGAGTAGAGGAGCAGACATTCTGGTTATATATAATTATTTCAATTGTGAAGTCGAATGAACCTTCCAGTTTATCCATCGATCATATGACGTCATAATCAACTACGTGACGTGTATGATGACGTCATAATCAAGAACGCCATGGATGACGCGGATAGCGCACAATTAGTGACGGACTAAGTGTTGTTGTACGAATTGTCTGACTTTACTATTTAATAAACATTATGTTGAATATTTAGAAACGAATTTGACTGGGCGCAGTTGCTAGTCAAATTAGTTTCAAAATATTCAACAGCTTACCTGTATAGTTTTCTGGAAATTGATAGTCAGGGAGTTGGGGATCGATCGATCCCAACACGGGCGAAGTGTGGGTGGCGCCTAGCTAACGATAAGCGGGAAACTGGATTCCTCCATTGAATTGGAGATATATGTCCCTAATTCACCCTCACACAACAAAACCATTATGCATATTTATACCGAGTGAAACAACTTATTAATAATTTCGCATGTTAGGTACCCATATAAATAGACATATATAGTGGTTAATCATGATTTGTAAGATTTAAGTTCCGTTCATTACATTGGAATATAAAATTTAAGCCTCTCTAAAAGCATTATACAATTTTAACAATTTTATATTCAAGCATCCTGGTACAAATGTGGTCATTTAACCCGTTATTGAATGCTTCACTTAGTTACGATGTCCGACGTGACAGCGAGTCACAATTTTGTGATCTACATTCCTAGCAGACGTTGCCCGGACATTTGGTTGAATTAATGTTCTTCCAAGTGCAACAGACGATCCTTTCATCCCGTTGACATCTGCTATGACCGTGTGACGTGGTTGAACGAAGTGACGTGGTAGGTAATGCATTGCAACCCCACATTGGGTTATACAGGCAGGTGTCATATTAGTTCCGTTATTGACACCAAGGCTTTTTGACACGTTTACATCCACGGCCCATGGTCAACCGAAGATGTTACACTATATCACAATGATTCACTAATAAAAACGCTTTAAAAATTTTAATTCTTATTTATTTATTTATTTATTTAATAGATTGATTTCATCAACATGTCATGAGTACGTATGATTACTGTATTCTGCGGCTGTAGTAGTGGAAATATCCTACAGCTGCAATCAGCCCTTCTTCGCTTTTTCCTACTGTGTCTTGTCCTCAGCCGAAATCCTTAGCTTCCTCAGGTCCATTCTTGACTTGAGTGTACCGAGTCCTGCTTTCTTGAGGTCACCTCGTAGCACGCTTAGCATATTTATGCAATGACATCCTCTCCTGGCTTTGTATTTGCTGGCTCCGAGTAGGGAGAATTCCATGGCTGCTTGCGCTGGTGTGTCTTCTGGCATCCTTAGCACATGGCCAAACATGGACCATCTTTGCTGGCCGACATTTACATACAGCGGCGATGTATTACACATCTTGTATAGTGCATCATTGGAAAGTATGCTCTCTGGATATCCGTGTCCAGTGATGGTGCGTAGGTATTTGCGGTGGCAGGCATCACGTTTATTTAGAGCTGCCTTTGGAGCTGCCCAGCTGTTACAGTTATACAGCATCAATGATTCTCAGGTTGCATTGTATAAACGTAGTCTTTTTATCACGGGCATCTTTGATGTACGAATCCATAGCTTCCAGAAGGACTGTCATGAGTTGTGTGATAGATATGGCATACCCTGCTTGTTGGCCAAGCACATTAAAAAGTGTATGTATTGTATGTCTTTACTACTTAATCAAGATTTTGGTAAAAATTTTGAAACTAATTTAACTGAATTAGTTTCAAAATATTCAACGGCTTACCTGTATAGTTAGTTACCTTTAAGCTTTGAAAAGGTATACAAATTAATGCACACACGCGCAAAGCTTGAGATGAGCTTATCAAGAAATAGGCGGGTAAAGCTAGAAATAGATCCCTCTATTGACGTATTAAGTCTGGCGCCATGTGCTTGTAATGGACCCGGAAGTATAGCATTATATTACGTCATAATTGTGTACCTATGACGTCATCATTTGTTGTTGACCCTTACGGACCAGGAATAACAAATTCTTTATGATATAAGGAATATTATGTTTAATATTTTGAATCTAATTTCACTTAGAAGGTTCCAATCAAATTAGTTCTCAAATTTCCAACAGCTTTCCCGTATATGTGTCTTCAAACTAAGACACCGAAACTTTCTGGGACATATGCTTAACGAACAGATGCACGTTGAAGCGTGCGTCATCAATTAACAGACATATATGATTCTTATCTGTGGAATTTATCCATAAGGTAAGATCTATTGTATAAACACCACCAGGTGACAGGTAGTGTACATTAATAATGCATAGACAAGATTCATTACAATAAATTGATAATCACGGAATTTTGGATACATATATAATGGCGAGATGCATATTGCATTTCGTAAACATATAACCACCATTGGCAAGGATGTGTGTATGTTTACGATTGGATACACGTACATTCGGCTACGCGACTGAATATTATTTTAGCAGGGATACAGTACAACTCAGAAATAACCCAAAATGCTTCCAGAACAAAATATAACTCACTGTAGAATATTTTTTAACCCAATCTGATTGGAAGTAGGCTAATCGGAAAGATCAATAAAGTATCGATTTTTCTTTATGCGGACAATCAAACCAAGTTTAAAATACCCAACAGAACATTTCTTATCTCATGTGCGAAATTGTACTAACTAACATATATCTGTTTTTGTTTCGGATAATAATCTAACTCATCTATAAGCTGAACCGCATCCGCATACATGCGTGGACGCACGCATTGTGCTATGCAGGTTTTGTACTCATTTAGATGACGACATATTGGACAACATGTTACAAGAACATCATAACGGAGAATAAACAAGAACCTGTCATTGTCATCTATAAATTCAAATGGGAAAACAAAGACTGATTTCGTTAAATAGTTTCGATCTTTCCTCATTATATAGGGAACATAACATAATGAAATGATTCTCATCTTCGACCATGTCAGGACAAAATGCACATTTTCTATCCTGGGGCTGAAGTGGCAGATGCCGACCCTTCTCGATCATTAGATCATGGTTGCTAATGCGGAGACGAAATAAGTTCTTTCTAAATTTGAAGTTCTTCATCTGTTTAAGATATCACCCCACCCACCCCCACCCTTTGATAGATTGCTTCACCCGTCTGTATGTTCTTAGTTTTATTTTAACATTGTCACTCTGAATTACCTGGAAGAAGACGTTGTGCTTGTTGCCATCAAGTATATTACGATTTTAGGCTAATTTTGTATGTAATAATAAATTGGGTGATGATATAGTATGCCAATTACCGTGCTCAGTATATAGGCTTTTGCGATTTGTAAAGCAAGATAATGTATTAGTTGTGTAAGTTCATGCGATCAGATTTGATATGTTACTGATTCTATTGTGATAATTAGTTACTGCTGCCGTGATACCTTTTAACAACGAGTATTCACCAAGATCTGCCCTAACTGCCCATTGGAGCGTGCTGCTTCTAATCTGACTACTATTACAACGATGTGATTGGCTCCAATAAGGCCAAATGGCTGGATGCCAGCTTTTACCACGCGCTCAAACGTTGGCACGTACATGTGCTTCTCTCACATTCTATATACCGAAACGAATATATAGTTTTATATAAGAAGAATGTAGCAAACAGCATTTATCTCATGCACATGTTAGATGTGTCTCTATCCCAACAAAAGCGTATGTACATTGCTTAACCATTTAACCCTCGAATTTGTTCAAGAAAATTTCAAATTTTTCCTTTAAGATGTTCATTTGGAAACAAAGAGAAGACTATTTTTGAAGATTTACCATTGTAATGACTGGCTCGGTTATCGAGCCAGTCATTCCAGTGGTAAATTTTCAAAAATAGTCTTCTTTTGGTCTGCAAATCGACATTTCTCAAGACCACTGCTGAAGCCGTTTTTGGCTGACATGAGTGTGAAAGGGTTAAGCTAATGGTTTGCAGTGCATGCTTATAAGATTTCGACAATGAAGAACTGGGGTTTAGTTTCGAAGAACTGCATCAATTAATGTGTGTTTTCCAATCAAAATAATTTAGTTATTGTTATTTACAAAATAAATTATAATTTATCAATCATTCTGGCAATTTTGAATAGTTGAAGCTAGATCTATATTTAATTGTTGTGTTCTATGTTGCAGAGTTGATCCTGATAGAGCAAGCTTCAGACAGCGCAGCCATCGCTGCTGAGAAGGCCAATGTACACGACACCTCCGGCCACGTGTTTTATACCGGAAATAGACCGGACATGCGCAATGCCTCATATACAGCATATGAGGCCACAAGTGCGTCATATATTGGTCGCACTCCAAATTTCATGACAGCCAGTACAGATTTTCAGAAATGTTTGAAGTTAGAAGATGTCAGTGCATATAAACTATCTGACTTGCGACATAGACAGCCACAAACACATGAGCACACGGCGCTGGACACGGCTATGGGAACTGACCACGGACTATCATCGATTACTTCACGTTGTTCTACAACCTGTTCACGTCCAAGATCCACAGCTATTTGACATACATTAATCATACATATAGATCCATAGGTACATTACAAAAATGTTTTTCTACTATTAAGTTTCCTAACTACTACAACATCTAATGTATGTGTAAACAAGCAAACTGCAGTTCCATCGCAATTTGTCCAGTTAAGAATTTTTCTAAATGGATTTTTTCGGAAATTCATGCGAGTATTGAATCGAATATACCTACCAGATCTGTATTCCGCTAATCGCATTCTCACGCTTGTCATTAGTATGTATTCCAAATAAAACAAGAGCTCCGCAAACGGCGCATAATACCCCGCCATGATGACAAGCCAATGAATAAGAGCTATCAGGAAATATTTATTTCTTCCTCAGCCCCATCAGACCAGCAATCCTTATGAAGTGTCAAAGCGATCCGCTAAACGGTCAAGGGGGTATCGTCCGGAAACCAATTTTCAAGATGGCTGCTGCTGACTGGCGGCCATACTAGATTTCGGATTATCGTAAATTTTGATAAGTTTCTTCACCAGACATATTCCAACGACCATAGGAAGTGATCCAATAAATGAAATCCAGAAGCCAACTTTCAAGATGGCAGCCCATGGCTGGCGGCCATCTTGGAGTTCGGATCATCGTCAATTTCGAGACGTTTGTTCTCCACACCTAGTCCAACCACCCTATGAAATTTCAAAGGGATCCGATAAACGGTAACGGAGTTATCATTTGGAAACCAATTTTCAAGATGGCCACAGGTGCCTGGCGGCCATCTTGGATTTCGGATCATTGTCATTCCGATAGGTTTCTTCCTTCCGCAGGCTTAGTCCAACCATTCTATGAAGTTTCAAAGCGATCCGATAAACGGTAACGGAGTTATAGTCCAGAAACCAATTTTCAAGATGGCTACCAGTGGCTGGCGGCCATCTTGGCTTTCAGATCGTTGTCAATTTCGATAGGTTTCTTCCCCAGTCCTGGTCCAACCACTCCTTGACGTTTCAATGCGATCCGACAAACGGTAACTGAGTTATCATCCAGAAACCAATTTTCAAAATGGCCGCCGGTGGCTGGCGGCCATCTGGGATTTCGGATCATCGTCGATTTCGATAGGTTTCTTCCCCAGGCCTAGTCCCACCACCCTATGAAGTTTCAATGCGATCCGACAAACGGTAATAAAGTTTTTATCCGGAAACCAATTTCCAAGATGGCCGCTGGTGGCTGGCGGCCATCTTGGATTTCGGATCATCGTCAATTTCGATGGGTTTCTTCCCAGGCCTAGTCCCACCACCCTATGAAGTTTCAATGCGATCCGAAAAACGGTAACAGAGTTATCATCCGGAAACCACTCTGCCGCCCGCCTGCACGACCGACCGACTGACCGCCCGCCCGCCCGCCCGCCCGCCCGCCCGCCCGCCGGACGGACGCTGCCATTACATAATACCCCGCCAATTTTTTAGCGGGGTATAAAAAGTACTAGAGGAGTAATTTACTCAGATAGTCTCTACAATTCTTAGAGGGGTGGAGGGGGGATGATGGGGTGGGGCGGGAGGGGGTGGGGTTGTGGTGGTAAGCTGAGGAGCTTATTACCACCCACGCCTTTGGAAAAAACGGTGAGTATATGTCCGTCCGCTCGTCTGTCCGGCTATCTCCTGTGAAACAGTCGGGTAGAATTCAATAAAATTTGATTTATGAGTTGTCCATGATTGCGGACTGCACAACGACACTTACATTTGGTTCCATCCCCATGTTGAACCGGAAATAGGGTGGATGTGGGTGGGGAAAAAAGTCAAAATTAGCGGAATTTCAACTTTGGTATGTTAGTTACCTATATGAATACGGATTGTGCGGAAATTTATAAATTAGGCTCCGCTACCAGAGTGGGCTGGGATAGGGTGAGGGTAGGGCAGAACGCCAATGTTGGCGAACTGGGGATTTACGATGGCGTACCATCGACTGCAAATTCTAGATTAGAATTGTAGTATAGTCTAGTGTGAAAATACACGAATGCTAATCTATGTGTTTCTAAGTCTCATAGGTACGAACGAAAGCCCAGGAGGCTCATTCGAAATTCAGAATTCAAAATTTGACTTCGAAATTCAAAACTCGAATTCGAAATCCAAAACTCGACTTCGAAATTCAAATGTTAAATCAACCTATTATGAACTGTCTTATATATTGACGATTTCTACCACTACATATAAACTCGCAGCTACCATCTGATACCATTCGATACCTATACCCATAAACACATATACCCATTAGCACCAATACACACACACACACACACACACACACACACACACACACACACACACACACACACACACACACACACACACACACACACACACACACACACACACACACACACACACACACACACACACACACACACACACACACACACACACACACACACACACACACACACACACACACACACACACACACACACACACACACACACACACACACACACACACACACACACACACACACACACACACACACACACACACACACACACACACACACACACACACACACACACACACACACACACACACACACACACACACACACACACACACACACACACACACACACACACACACACACACACACACACACACACACACACACACACACACACACACACACACACACACACACACGCACGCACCTATCGCCACCCTACCCATACACCAATTGTTCCTACCAATACACCCATATCCACCTTTACCATGTTACGATATATCTATCTCTGCCCCGAATAAACATAGCTAGCCAATGGCATATACAGATATCCACCAATATCCATACCTACTCCTAGTCCCATACCACTACACCCATCAGACCCACCCTTAACTAGGCTTGTGCGATTATTGCGTTGATCGCGATCGATTATTAAAACGATTAATCAGCTTGGATACAAAAGAATATCAATGATGAAAATTGCAATGGTGTTTAGAGAAGAGAAGGCTATTTTTGAAAATTATCGATCCAGGCATTCCAGTGATACATTTTCAAATATAGTCTTCTCTTGCCCTGCAAATGGACATACATTCGCTGAGCAAAATGTAATTTTTCATGACCGATCGCATTAAAAAGTAATTGAAAGTTAGGTTTTGAAATTTTTTATGCGAGAGAAAATATTCACGATTATTCGATTATTTAATTTGAATCATATAAAGTCACGATTTAAAAGCTTTTCCCTCCATTATCCTAGGTAGGGAATTCCTAGCATACACGGTTGCCCACAAATCAGCGATCCCACTCCCCTCCATGATCTTACAGCCCGCTCCAAGAAAGGACATTAGTTGGTGGAAGCCACCCAGCCTTATATACATGTTCCTAAACTGTGGATGAGTGTCTTTCTTAATTTTGTAGCTTTTTAAGTACAATGGCTGGTCAAATGTTATGGTTGCGCAACACAGTCCTGCCTTTAGGGATTGGGACTGCACACACATCATGGTACTATATACAGCTTCATTTGTTCCTAGTTTCAAAGGTACCATGGGGTTATAAACTACTGCCGTGCAGTGGAAATTATTGCATGTCGTTATTTCAGACATGAACCCCTGCCAGTTTGGTGGCTGACTTGTGAGAAGGCTAGAGTACAACCACAATGTGTCTAATTGACCGTGCATAGCAATAGGTAAGCTGATGGGGTTAATGGTCTTTATCCTTACATCTGCCATTAGTGATTTATTAGAAGACGTGTAGGGTAGCATGAAGCTCCCAAAATCACCAGCTTCTTTAATCCCATCAGCATTAATAGTATTACGACATATTGCCCCAACTGGGTTAGCCCTGCTTTCGGTTGATGCCATTGTTTGATACGAAATGATCCCCATCACATGCGTTGTATCGTGACCAGAAATCGTGTCCTCGTTGTAATCAAAATTGTCAGCTATCCATTGACAGAAACCCCTCCATCCTTCTTCTCCACGAGCCCATGACACAGGTCTTCAACAGATGTGCTTCCAACTGCAGATCTCTGAAATGCAACTACCTGGTCATAGGAAGCACTGAGTCCCAGGGATGAGAGCATATCTATGATAACACGGGAGCGGGTAGACTTGTGGATGAACAAACCAATGGACAGAAGCAGTGGTGATACAAATGATTGCTTTCCAACAGCTTGCATGATAACATGACATACAGATACCATCTTAAGTTTATTTTTCAACTTGGCAGATTCACTACGAGGTTCAGAATAGATACATGAAATAAGATGTTTCAATGCATCTGGCACCTCGATTTCAAGCTTTTCAAGGTATAAACTGGACGGTTCTGGATACACATCTGATGGTTGATCAATATCCTTAATTGTTTGATTAATCATAGATCCCACCAGTCTAACAAGTCGCATAGTTTCATCACTCTCGTCACTGGTTGATGCTGCATATGATTCGTGTATGATAGAAAATGCTCTATCAGTCAATGTGACGCTTCTCTTGCCTTCAACCTGGGATATTGTTACATCTGTCCCAAATCGGCCGAGCAGACGACGCTGGACGTGCTTTATGCTATATGCGGGTACACCATTTGGCAAGTAGGTGATCAATTGCGTACGAAGGTCGTGTAAAGTGAACTGGTGCTGTTGCTGTTCTGGTGCTGTTAGCCAATTGCAAAGATGGTTAAAGCCCACATCATTCATTTCATCAAAGTTCCGGGCATTACTTCCAGAAGCACCACACGAACTGATGTTTCTACAAGAGATGAATTCTTGCATACATTGACGATGATATTTGGCTTTAACAGCACATAGGTCACCTGCAAAAAGTATTCTTGCTTTAACATCATTCGCTAACGAATCATGCCTTTTGCCACACACGTTTACCAAGGTTCTCTGGACTACATTGAGTTTACCCTTACTAACATATTCAATATTGCTTATGTGAGAATGCCGTTCAGGGTGACGGCGGACAGCATCAAAGTCGAGCTCTTCAGCACATATCAAACAATGAGTATGGTAATCATAATGATTAGATTCGGAGCGCAGTGTAGGGGTAGATGGTCGCACTCCTTCATCGTTTCTGTGTTGCTGTTGCACTTTTGCAATATTTCTAGGCAACGCGTAACTTTTGTAGCATTTATCGTGTACATAATGTTCGTTCGACGGAGATAGTTTCAAATCAATGCCATCTCCACGGAAGCTTTGAAGCGTCAAGCAGCATTGAAAGCCCTTTATGACTAAGTTTTCTAGAACTGTTGCTATCATGGGAAACATTACATACAACACATGTTTTTTCTTGCGTAGGGTACTAAACCCTACTAAACCATTAATTAGCATGAACAATGTGATTTTGACTCTTTATATTTATCGTTTTATAATTGAATCGACTTAACTTACTTCAAGTAACATTTTCTAAATTTACCCCGGACTATATATTGTTGTAATAGTAGGAATAATAGCGTTAGGAATATTTTTATCATTGACTGCATAGTTGCGATCAACATGCTGTCCATATGTGTAACTCTCTCCTTCAGATCTTTAAAAAAACTGGCCATACATTGATGTACCATGTTTTGGAATTCACACTCATGTATCAAATCAGATATGGTTGTTATAGACAGGTTCTACTGATTAATTTTAGTTTACATTAATATGTCTTACAGGGTATTTGACTGGGATCTATTGTCATATACACAATTGACAATAGCAATTGTCAGTAGGTCTAATTTTATAAAATTCCCAACAGATTACCTATTTATGCTAAATATTTTTCATATTTCGTTCCCTAACTTCAAGGGGTTAAAAACCAGGTTTCCCCAAGTGTGAATTTGTGAGAATTTCTTGTGTGGACTCTGGACAGTCATAAAAAGTGTTTGGAACACAAAATCGTCTGTTATACAAAATGTCAGGGTTAGCCTATATTTCTGTTGATTTCTACTGGACTAGTATGCTACTACGAGGATAGACTACTAGCCTAGGCTGCCTAGCCGGGGCTGGATTATTCTCATACCATACCATGGCGTACTGGCCTACCTACTGGTCTGACTAACAAATGGGTCTCACATACTAGACGACCGGGTAATTATCATAGTCTGGCCTCCTGTCCGAGCCTACTCGGATAACCTAATAGCATAGATCGCTAACATGATGGATGACCTCCTCTACTAGTCTAGCCTACTGCTCTAGCCTATTAGCCTAATCTACATATATACTAGGGAAATATTTGCATCATCGCGGGATATATGTAACCTATTAATATGCCGATAAGTTTAGCAAAGGTATTCTCATAGGGCTAGCTTTGGGTGTATGCGAAAGGCGCAATTGTATATTTGGTGTATGGGAGTTTTAACTTTGGGTGTATGGTATGCTTATATATAGAGAGAGAATCTGGAACTCTGTCACTTTTCATATCACTATTATAGACCGAGTTGAAAATTATCAATTTGCACGAGCTTTAGCGAGTGCAAAATTGATAATTTTCAACGAGGTTCATAACAGTGATATGAAAAGTGACCGAGTTTGAGATTTTATCTATCATATAAACTGTAATTTTGAAATATTTGCCAATAGTTGCTGATGTGACTTTTATCTGATTTCCCATCGTTGACTTTCGTGAAATCGATACCGCCACTGTGACGCACCCCTACTTGATAACAGATACTGAATGCGCAGCAAAATAGTGACAAACACAAAATCTGGCGATGTCAGCCGTAAGCTACACTTTTCTTCTAAGACTATCGCAGAGCCACGGCCATCAATCGTTACTTCGCTGCCGACTGATAAACTGTCAAACGATGACATTTTGCGATGACGTTTCATGAATGACAAATCGTAGTAAACAAATCGTAGTGAAAGAGTACCGTGTCGTAATCCTTACGCGTCACGCTCAATCGATGTTTTAATTGGTCAATTTAAATGGGTTGCGCACCCAACAGCCAATGAAAATAATCCATTGAATATGGCACGTGTGCTCATATCGAAAAATATGGAACGGGCTAGAAGGCTTGTTTATATCATACGATACACCCAAAGTTAAAGTCCCATACACCTATACACCATAACTACCTACTCATACATACAAATATATGCATGTGTGTGTGTGTACGTGCGTGTGTAGTGGTGGATATGGGGATACGAATAGCTCTTAATGCAGGAATAGCTATTATGGAGTGTTGGATATGCTCGCATGGGTATGGATAGCATTTGTCGAATGGATAGCAATTGGTGTAGTTGTATGGTTAGGTGTAGCTACCATACCATACCCACACAGCTACCCATACCATAAAATAACATCCCTTTCCTAGTACTACCCCTACCCACATAACTACTATAGCCATAGTTACATGCATATCTATCAATACATATGGCCCATTAGCTACCATACCGCATCACTACCTGTCCCATAACTACCATAGCTACCATATCCATGCCCATATAGCTAACCATACCCATAACTTACATTACCCAACCCATAATATACCCAAATGATAACGTGTCATACTGCACAGTTATCCATATCCCAATAGCTATCATAAATCTTAATTACCTCAAATCCATAGTTACCCCTACGGTACTCCATACCTACCATTACTACCACATTGCAACTATTCCGCGTACAGCTACCCCTATTACATAACTAAGCATTTAGCTACCAATACACGTATTCCCATATCTAACCTACCTATAGCTACCCAGCCAATAGCCCCCTATCCTATAGCTACACCAACCATATAGCTACCCCTAACCATACTCACATTCGGATAATAGGCGAGACAAGTGACATATTCCAGTACGTTAGTCAGTTTGGTCAGTCCTGGAGGCTAGTTGGCTGGTTGACTAGTGTGGCAGGATAACCTAGTAGGCTAGGCCAGTATGCCAGGCTAGTAGAGTATATCTATGCTAGTTGGCCAGACTAGTAGACTAGTAGGTTCGACCAGTAGGCTAGTCAATTCTGCCAATAGGATACGTCTGTAAGTTCGTTGGTTCAGCTAGGCATGGGCAGAAGAGGTTAGCAGGCAGTATGCTTTGTTAGTCTAGTAGGTTATCCCAGAGGCTACTCGTATGTGAAACCACTATGTCAGTAGGTTAGTCTAGCAGACTAGTCTAATAGGCTAATCTCGTTGGATGCCATAGGCTAGTACACTAGACTAGTATGCAAGGACGCTGGGTTAGTACGGTCAGTTGGTGGGTTAGTAAGTTACAGAAGTAGGCTAGTATATTTGGCCAGTTGGCTACTCGGTTAGGCTATGTCTTACTTTAGTCGGCTAGTAGGATAGACTAGCAGACTAGCAGGCTGGAGTACTCGACTAACATAGTAATTAGCTCAGTCGGATATGGGATACTATTCTAGGAGAGTAGACTTGTATGTTAGACCAGTAGAGTACGCAAGTAGGTAGACTGGTAGGCCATGCTATGTTATTTGGCTGTAGTAGGCTAGGTCATTCGGTTAGTAGGCTAGCTTAGGCTAGTCTAGTAGGGTAGGCTATGTTGGCAGGATATGCTAATAGGGTATGTTAGCAGGCTATACTAGGTGGCTATGTTAGTAGGCTCACCAAGTAGACTTGGTTGGTAGGCCGCTAGGCTAGGTTACTAAGCTAGGCTAATGATGGGGTAGCGGTATTCGTATGGGTAGTGGTGGTGCATAGGCTTGGTGTGGTAATGATGTGTGTATGGTTAATAGAGTTATGGGTCTATTGGCAATGGTGGATATGAAGTTGTGTAGTTATGTGTACTCTAGAGGTAGCTATGGTGTAATATGGTATGGGTGGCTATGGGTGCATTGGTAAGAATAATGGGTGTATGAGTAGCGGTAGTGTTGGATATATGATATCTATGTTTGTGTGAGTTGGGTAGCTATGTGTGTATAATTGGTGGGTATGTATATGTGTGGTTAAAAGCAGAGGTATTGTATAGTAGCGGCGGGTGTATGGGTAGACTAGTAATTCATGCCTGTGTGGGGGATATTCATTAAGGGTAGGGATAGGTGTGTATTTCTCTGGAGATATATTGGTATGTGGGATGTGGCTCTATTGGTACAGTAGTGATGACTGTTGCGGTAGCATTTCAAAACACATGCCGCATACCTACTCGTATATAGCCATACAAGCATATAGTGACATAGGCTGTGGAAAATTAAAATCGCTCGGATTTCGGTCTTAACCCCGCTCAATTTACCATCATGCACTAAGAGTCCATAGTTAATTTATGATGGTAGTGCATGTTTGGTGTCACAGAAACCGGTGCTTTTACTTGTGAAAAGAATATATAGTAAAATTGCAGATCTATATTGCTCTATTTTAACATCATCTGTATATTTTCTATTACACAATCTTTTCTGCTTTTGTCATTATTTTGTCAAAACCGAATGAAAAGTAGATATGCCAATATTGAAAATCAGTGATAACGTAAGGAAGCTAGAATTCTAAATTACGATTGTTGATTGGTAGATTAGTACGCATGTGCAGTGTATAGCCAATCGGCATGGAGTACACGGGTTTTTTTTGGTCATTACCCTGGGATACACATCAGCAATAGCAGTAGTCTTATTCATGCGTGATATAGTTCCTGGAAGTTTCTGCTTTTCATCGGCATGACAGTTTTAGACTGTACACACGTATAAACTGATTGCCTGATTTAAGATTTGAATTTCGAAGTCGAGTTTTGAATTTCGAAATCGAGTTTTGAATTTCTAAGTCGAATTTTTAATTTTTAATTTCGATCATCGCCTTCTGGGCTTTCGTACATAGGCAATGCCTTAATTACAAGCAACCTATAATGTATATATCGTACTGTGCTTAAACTGAAAATAAAAGTAACTTGAACTTGAATATCTTCACTAAGTTTAATGTCTGTAGTCATCTCATCTCTGCCATCACCGAGCATCAACTTGTGAGAAGTACTCGGCTAACTACCTTAAAACGGGGTAATTTTACCAGGTTTTAGGACATTTTTTCGTATGCACACGAGTTATGTTTTCTTTTACATAACTGAAATACCGGTGTTTAGAGCACTTGATGTCCACTCAATAAGAAAATAATATTTTGAAAATAATCAGCTGTTTACAGACAAAGATACGAGTCATGTTTCATGGGTGGCGAAATAACCCCAGGTCGGGTTATTTCGCCACTTAGGAAAAACTGGGTTTAATGCCAAAATTAACAACACTGTATTGCAACATCGCCATTTTTTTTTTTTTTAATTATTTTAACAAAATGGAAATTAACATTACAGAAAACAATTAAGTATTATGTCTCAATAAACAGTTTGATACGTCCTCTTGTTATAGCTTGATTTTGCTACCAAAATCCAAAAGTTACACATCATCTCTCCACGCTTTAATCTTCACAACTGTCACATGTAAAAAACGGATCGTATTTATAAGACCGTCCACAGTACGACTTAACACAGATAAGGCACTTCACCCAAGCATGTCCTGTGTAGGTGGGGAAGTTAACCCCGGGTGGCGAAGGTTGCCAGGTTTACGTTATCATACGAAAACGAGTATTTTCTTCTACACAAATGGGTGATTGTGTGCCGATTGGATGGATGTGTGAACGGAGGGGGCGGGGGAGGGGTGGGGGAAGGAGGGATGAAGGAGGGATAGATGGAGGGAACAAGTCAGCGAGGGAGGGATGGAGCGGAGCTAGGGTGAGAGATAGGGAAAGAAAGAAAAATCCCAGATCTCCGGAGATCACATTGACCAATCAAATCCATCAAATCATCAAATAAAAAAGATCAAAAGATCAAAGTGTCATTCAGGGTTTAAATTTTTTTTTTATAGCTATCAACATCCTCAACCGCTGTTTTGTTAAAGTTTTGAGACAAAACTTATCAATAGTTCCAGATAAATACCCTCGGACAGATAAACCGATAAACGAATAAACATGAAGACGCAAACGCCATAGCCTTACACCCACCCCTTCCAAAGCGTTTGATGGGTATGTAACCAATTAATTGCTGGCATAGCTTCAATGCATGCGGCATCTGTCAGATTGACATCTAATCACGCACAACGCTGCCGTATTAACGATACCATATCTAATTCGTTATTCATAACGTGATATTATGTATCGCCGTCGCGGCATGCTTAACTACAAGCGTTATGTTAAGTTGAAGCATTTGCTAGAAGCTATCGATATTGTATGCATATTGAATTGTCATATAATCGCGGTTAGATGATGAATTGCTGTTGTATTGCTCAAGTATACGTGTTTTGTGACAAAGAAAGATCATATCTGATTTCTCACGCAGATGACAATCATAATAGTTTCTTGTTCTCATTTATTATTCAGAATAATATTAAAACTGCACGCTCTAACGACTTTGATTCAGTTAGGCCAAACACGTTTTGTGGCATTGGACCATATAATAGCTATTTTTAATGATGGAGTTCAACACGATACGAGCGAGAGAGAGAGAGAGAGAGAGAGAGAGAGAGAGAGAGAGAGAGAGAGAGAGAGAGAGAGAGAGAGAGAGTGTGTGTGTGTGTCTGGGAGGGAGGGAGGGAGGGAGGGGAGGACGGAGGGAGGGAGGGAGGGAAGGGGACGAGCGGGCGGGCGGAAGAGAGGGAGAGGGAGGGAGGGAGAGGGAGGGAGAGGGAGGGAGGGAGAGGGAGGAAGAGAGAGAGAGAGGGACGGGAGAGAGAGAGAGAGAGAGAGAGAGAGAGAGAGAGAGAGAGAGAGAGGGGGAGGGAGGGAGAGAGAGAGGGACGGGAGAGAGAAATGGACGGGAGAGAGAGAGAGAGAGAGAGAGAGAGAGAGAGAGAGAGAGAGAGAGAGAGAGAGAGAGAGATAGGGACGGGAGAGAGAGAGAGAGACGGGAGAGAGGGGCGGGAGAGAGAGTGTGTGTGTGTGTGTGGTGGGGGGGGGGGGGGGGGGGGGGGGGGGGGGGGGGGCGTTGATAACGTTGATAGATGATGAAAAGAGGCCTCTCAATGACAGCCTCCCTATAGATGCAGAACCGTTCATGAGTGAGAATCTCCCTAAGAACAACCCCAATATTGTGTTTTTCCCGTGCACGTCCGTCAGATAAGGAGGAAGCTAGTTACAAAAGCGTCCCTTGCCTGGCATATGGCTGAATGACGAGCAACATTCCAGGCTCCCTTATCTGCAGCTCATTCATCAATACAGCATTCAGCATTCATGTTCTTTTGGAAACTGTGGATGTGCGGATCAAATTCTCCTCTATCCAAAGAACTACGTTTGTATGTTCTAGCTAAGTTTGATACCTGCCACCGCAAATACCTTCATAGCACCAAACATCATTGGCAAAATATAACCTACAGTATGTGCAATACGGTTCCACTATCGGTCAAAGTGAAGTGGATCAAAGAGGCTCAACAATAATGTCTATGTTTGCCCATGTTCCGCGGATGCAACCAGACATGCCTCCACATACAGCACTTGGATTCGCTGCCCTCTACTCAAACACCTATACGGCTCGCAGAGCACGCAAATGAACAACTCTTAAGTACCTAAATATGTTATGCACTGACTGAAAAGGTGCGGGACTGGGTACACTGAAGACAGCGGACAATGGGATGGTGGTGGGGTGAGGCGGGTGGGCTAAAGATTCTGATGAGGCGAGGCAGTGGTCACGTGACTTATTGAAGTCCCCAACTCGTTGTCGTTGAGTACACGGTGTCTCTTAACTGTTTTGTTAAATCTGCAAACTATTGACAATGTGTTTTCTGATTAATTACATCATATAATATGTAAACCGGTTGTACACGTGCAGTGCGCTCTGGAACATTTTCCCTTACCAAACGCAAGGATGCATATGTATCATAATTTCACAGGGGGTGTCTATTAGAACTTCGAGCTTGTGTGCCAGCTGACCACCCATAGACACCACTCCCCACCCACACACTCCACAAATAGCAGCCAAGCCGCCAACAATAAACGGGTCACCACCCATGGCGAATTATGCATAGAAATGTTAGATTCTTTAATATGTGCAGTCGGCAATTTTTGCTGAGCCTAATTGAGACTTTTGGATCAGAATTATACATTCCTACATTACAGTCCAAATTCACACCAAACTCTTACCGTAAAAAGTGTGTAAGTTCGTCACCATAAGGTAACTTCGCCACTAACTTGACCGAGTCTCAAATTAGCTTTCAAAGGAACGTGTTTGGTGCTATTTGACAGAGTGGCTGTCCTGAAACGCCTCCCGTGTCAGAAAGCTTCGGATACAACTACATCCCTCAATGCAAATGTTATTGATCTATTTTGAGAGATGACGCCAATTCCGAGATCACCAACCAAACCAACGCGAGTGTGGGGTGTAGCTAGATGAGAACTTAGTAGGACAGACCACCGAGATCCTTTCATCAAGCGAGGCTGAAGATCAACCAGGAATATCAGATCATAGTAACGCTTCCAAAAGCGCTGTGAGTTATGCGTCTGCCTCTCTGGCAATGCGGATGAGGATGTGGAGGAAGATGGCATATGTGTACAGTGTGATATGCCGTATTCCATTTACACTGGAAACGATGGTGTACAATATCTCCAATACCCCCAACTAATACAGCTGGTTTTGTCACAAATATGACCCGTTCTTTGTATAGGTAAAGGTTGTCATGGTTGAGCTGAGGACATGCGATGATTAATCTGTGAACTTAACTTTGTTCATGCAGCAGTTCATGGCATGTTAGATACCATAGAAATGAAGCTATAAATAAAGGACATTTTCAGTTGCGTTCAGTGACAAAATGAATGAATACTTTTTGTAATTTTGAATTCAGTTGTGCTCTCTGTTTGTCTAAACCCAATAAAAGTGGCGATGATTCAATATGGCATGGTTAATTTGATCATTACACGCAGACTTGCTTGAGAAAATGACGCCTATACCAGTGCATAGACAACTAATCAATTTCAAAATATTGTTTTCTTATTCACTTGACCCTAAGTGCTCTAAACACCAGCATTCCAGTCATAAAAAAAGAAGCCATAGTCTGTGTGCACATAAAATATGCTGAAATCTGGCAAAATATTCCCGTTTTATGGTACTTCAAGGGATGATAATATCATGTCAAATGTTGTATCGTACTGATAGATTATGGGAGATAGATTCCATGCCACTCACTTCCCAGTGCATTCCTTTATCTGTATATCACAATTTTTTGCTTTGAACACCGATTTAATGTTAAACTCTAGTCACCGCCGTTTTGTCTTCTCAGGAGATAGTGTGCAAGATGTCATGTAGGTGCAAGCACAACATATTCTTTACCATATAACAATGGACCTTTCCAGGTTATCTATCCATCACATGACGTCATTATCAACTACGTGACGTGTATGATGACGTCATAATCAGTCGCAGCATGTATCACTCGATTTAGCCCGTTTTAAACAGTTAATAGTCCGACACGTTGTACAAATTGCATGTTTTTACTATTTAATAGGCAGCAACAACACCCAATCAAAATAGTTTCAAAATATTCAACAGCTTACCTGTATAGTTTTCTGGAAATTGATAGTCAATGCGGTCGGGGATAGATCAATCCCAACACGGACGGAGCGTGGGTGGAGCCTAACGAGGGATGGGCGGGGCATGGCTAAAAATGGAAATGTCCATTATCATCTTGAATATTTTGCAACAAATTTGAGCGAAAACTCTTGTAAGGGAACAACAGCTTCCATTCAAAAAATTAGTTTCAAAATATTCAACAGCTTACCTGTATGCTTGCTA